>JAYMFT010082544.1:0-14248 GCA_038088735.1 Panulirus argus | reverse complement strand
TCTTTGTCAACCTTTCCTCACTCATACGTTCCATATGTTCAAACCATTTCAACACACCCTCTTCTGCTCTCTCAACCGGTGTTGAGGAATTGCAGAGCGCGTCGTTGTAGCTAAAGTTTGAGATTCGCCCCACAAACATTATGGTGGTAACCGTAGACAAAGCCGTGATCTTTTTAATTTCAGTTTTGCCGCTGACCAACGCTGGCTCGTTCGGTGAGCGGATCATGTGCATCCCGAGAGCACTTGCACTATACACTTCAAAGGTCACAAAGGGTCTTTGTCGGCCCCCTAGTGATCAGGTTGCAGCGTGAGTTGATACAATTTGGTTCATTACATTAGTCTGGTGTTTTCAGGTAGTGACTGACGCGAAAATTTGATACGATTTCCAGTGTTTCTGATATGCTATGCGTGCCATCTACTGCAGGGCGGTTCACAGATATCCTGAAGGACTGAATATTCCCACAGACTTAAACATATGATATGCACATCTCTGCCCACACATTGCAGTTCACAAGATTGATATTTTTCACATTTTTCTTCTGTAGTGACCGATACGGCAAGGGCAAACCACCCATTAAAATCAAAACCATCTCTGGTGAAAAAGTAAAAGAAAATGAAAAGAATTAATCAAGGTTCCACAGGTGTTTGTAGTCCTAATTCTTATAAGTAGTGAGGTTATGTGAAGAGAGAAAGACAAAAGAAGGAAGAGAATTCCACAGTTTAGCTGTTCCAGGGGAGTCATTTAACTGCCAATCCATGATGGTCGGTCCCCATACAGAGCCACGGGAAGCAGCAGCCAAACGCGTACCACTTAACCTAACATTTTACAACCTAAGTTAACCCACATCTAATCTATATCTAACCACGTACTCTAATCTAACCTAAATCTACCTACCTAATGGCCTAATAGTCTAAATATCTAATCTAAGCTAAGAGAACTGAAATTCCACCACCTACCCATGTACAACAAACCAACCTAACCTATGAAAACTTATATTTCACCTCATAACCCATTTGAAATTAAAATCAACCATCTAAAATACCGTAGCCTATATTTCAACACTAAGAGCTACAATCTAAACATAAGCATGTAACCTCCAATCACCTTATTGTAACAAGAGACGCTTGCGTTGCGCATAGTCCCACCACCTTTAAAAAAGTAACTACAATCAGTTTGCCTAAATTGTTAGAAATTTGAACTTATCATCATCCATTTACTTCCAAAAAAAATTTTTATAATTAATATGGAAATGTATGCAATGATGAATCCCAGACAGTCATCAGTTCATGTCGGGTTGTCTCCGGTGTATGAAATTGATACATTGTATTGCTCTCGAGTTATCATGCGAATAAGAATTTAAAAACAGACACAGACAGACGCAGGGGGTGAAGCTATATCCTGCACAGAGCTCAGTCCACTGTAGCAGGGAGACTTGAAATGCCTCTACCCAGAACGTTCAGTCCTTGCCATTAGGTTATCACAAGTTTCACCCTTGCCCTACAGCAGCTACCACGAGAGAAAAAGTTACGCCATTACACCACCACCACCACCAGCCTCTTTACTCACGTGCGTATCTTGAAGGAAAACAGAATTTCACTACAAGAAAAAACGAAAAATCAAAAGCTGAAAATCGGAATCTCGTAAAAGACTCGATTTTGAAGTTGGGGGATTATTTAGTTTTCTGACTTGATATTTAAAGTCCAGTAGACGACGATGGTCTCATACACACACACGTATAATACATCATACACACACACGTATAATACACAGGCATAATGTATACATACAGAGGACATTTTTTTTTTCTTATCATGTTGAAGTCTCCAGTCACGGACAAAAGTCCACATCAAGGCCGGGCCCTAAATGAAAAATAGAGAGAATTAAGAAACGGGAAGAAAAGACAGGGAATATTTTCGAATTTATGAGAAAGTGAAAGACCTGACTTTTGAAATGGGTTTAGTCATAGTTGTTGGGAAAGACATGAGAAAACCGGTTGAGAGTTCCAAAACTTCGACGTGTAAGGAAAGCAGTTATCAAAACCTACCTAGTGACAGCACTAGGATCCTGATTCCTCTATCAAGGAATAAAATATTGAAACTGAATTGAAAACGGCCCACCCTTGAGTTGCCGATGGCCACACAATAATCATGTGATGCAACAGCTTGCCGAGTATTGCGTGGTCAAGCTATTGGTGGAGGCACACAAGTAGCCAGCTCTCGGGAGCAAAAGCCAAAGTAAAACCTATTGAAGAGGGAAAGTGAATCTTGAACAGTATATCAGTCCCAGATTCGTATTCAGGGTGTAAAACAGTCCATATACTGGGGTGTACAAGGAAATCTATTTTCTTGGGAAAAATACCAAAAATTGCAGGTAATAGTTCAGGGTATGTTTTACCCCTCAAAAATATCGAAGCATACCTACATATACAGAAACGACAACCCGTCCTACGTAGAGAGAAATTAAAGATCACTCATCTAGAAATGACCAAGACAAAATGAAACTCAAACTTATACGTAAATGAGAACCAGACATACGTAAATACGATTGTGGGACGTACTACAGTCGTCCATATAAATGAAAAAGAATCGGTATGTATATAAAGAAAAGCACACGTACACTTTTATGAAATACAAAAGTATAGACATACGATAAATGTAGATACGCATAAAAATCATAAAAATTAGGTATTGAATACGAAAGTGAAATCGGAGAAACAGTGTGACAAAAAACAAAAATGACACGAGTGATGTATTAATGGGAGCCATTTGAGACTTCGAGCAGCCTGCTTATACAGAGGTTGAGTGTAGCAACAGCCTGCTTACACGGCTGTATCGAGCGCCAAAGATTAAATCCTTAACCACGACCGTAGTAGGATCTTTAAGCACAACGTTCTGACACTTGAACACGATGGTACAACTCTTGGATATAATGGTCTGGCATATGATCTGGCCCTTATCGTCGTGCTCGCTCAAGGGTCGTACCGTCGTGCTCAAGGGTCGTACCGTTGCGCTCAAGGGTCGTATCGTTTTGTTCAAGGGTCGTACCGTCGTGCTCAAGGAGTTAATAAGAGGGACCATGTAATACATGTCCATAATACCTGATGTCAAACAGCCAAGCCTAACCACGGATCACCATCAACCTTTGTTATGAACCTGTTGTTCTTAGTTCAGGATAATGTTATGAAGTTCTCTGAAGGCAGAAGCCTCGCATAACGCCAGGAAAGAACGTTTAGGATAACAATACAAATGATGATTGCAAGTGATACTACTGTGTACGGGCGATACCTTAATTAAAAAGAATTCTTGGATGATCATTTCAATATCTTGGTTGTTAATCCATATAAGCAATATCTAAATATATAAAAGGAGGTGGAGGAGGTTTCCCACACGTAACGAGAGCTAACTCAAAAGGGAAGAACAAAGACTTTAATTCTTATCCTAAAAAGTAAATGCTCCTTATTTCACCTCCATGTAGGATATTTATGCAAATCGCGGCTCGTATAACGTAGTTTAATCACTAACTTGCAAAAGCCATCCATATTTGTTTCTTGTGTTATCTTAAACGGTTAGCCAATTGTTGTTTCCAAGGTGCATGTAATTCTAGTAAATGATATGAATATCACATTGCATTCTATATCATGTCTATCCTTTAATTTTGTTAAAATATTGTCCCGAAATATTTATGGATCGTCATTCATGCGTTTCAACATCAATCAAAGCCAAGTGCACTAAGGTTGAGTGGATGTGATTGCAAGGAAGGTCAGTTTTACGTAACCATTAATTCAGACTTTATTGTTATTATCACTGTGAATGGGTAATTTTCTCCCCCTTAGTTTTATACATGTCTCTTATGGTGGGAGTGTCTTTACTTTATTCTGCTGGACTCCAAAGCACAACCTATATTGTGACTTTCTATGACTACAGCAAAACTGCTGGTTTGTCTCGCTTCTCAGTTGCGAGATTTAAAAGGAAAAAATAAAATAAACAATAAGGCCTAATATGCATACTGATTAGTCACAATAATTAGTATTCATTAGTAAATAATTCAACTTCATTTATTGTAAGAATATACTTTTATCATTTTCCTTGCGTTAATAATGCTTAATCCTTTGAGTGCGGCGGTATGATCACTGACCACAACGGTACGATCACTCAGCACGGCCGAACGACCCTAAAGCACGGCAATACGACCCTTGGACATGATGCTGTGGCGCTTGAACTCGCAGGTCAGGTTAAAGGCAAGGCAATTTCAATCTAGGGTCGAGCCATCGTTGTCAAGAGGTTAACCTGATCTTTGCCAAGCACCATGACAGTGACGTCCTCTACCCCGACCCCCTACCCCCGGCTAAATCCTCCCCACCTGACCTGTTATGCTGAACTGGGGGAGACCAGCTAAGCTAGGCTCCGTGCGCGCCACCATCTGCGCTGACCTGGCTCGTCGCGTCACCAGCACACAACACGTTCGCATCCGGCCTACTGTTCCTTGGGGGGGGGGGAGTATGGGGGCCGGGGGGGGGGATATTCATCTCTGTGTGACCTGCCACGGGACTCCCTGTGAGGCGGGGAGTTGAGTAATTCTCCTACCGACACTTCCCCTGGCCTGACCTTTAAACCCGAAAGACAATGTTGCCAGACTTCTCTGGTACATTAAGGACTACTTCCAATAATAATAATAATAATAATAATAATAATAATAAAATATTCAAATGATAAGATATTAATAAAATAGTAATAACAAACGGTTAATTGCATATACAGCATCCACAGACTTAGAGAAAATATATAATTTTTACAATGGTGCTATGACATGTAGGGCAATGGGGAGTTAAGCAGACAAGTCTCTACACCAACTCTGGGTGATAGTGGACTGTTTACTAATGATGTTGACAATGTTTGGGATGGGTCTGTTCTTGCAGCGGTCTGTACCAACTGGGATGATGCTGACAATGGTTGGGATAGGATTGTTTCTGTAGCGGTCTGTACCAGCTGGGAAGAGGTGGTTAAATCCCTGCAGAAGATGAAATCCGGCAAGGCGGCGAGATTGGAGGGTATTGCATTTGAATTTATTAAGAAAGGGGGTGATTGTGTATTTGATAGGTTGGTAAGAATATTCATTGTATGTATGGGTCTTGGTGACGTGCTTGAGGATTGGCGTAATGCATGTATAGTGCAACTGTACAAAGACAAAGGGGGTAAAGGTGAGTGTTCAAACTACAGAGGTATAAGTTTATTGAGTATTCCTGGAAAACTGTATGGAAGGGTAGTGACTGAGAGAGTGAAGTCATGCACAGAGCATCAGACTGGAGAGGAACAGTGTGGTTTTAAAAGTGGTAGAGGATTTGTGGATCAGGTGTTTGCTTTGAAGAATGTATGCGAGAAATACTTAGAAAAACATATGGATTTGTATGTACCATTTATGGATCTGGATAAGGAATATGATAGGGTTGATAGAGATGCTTTGTGGAAAGTCTTAAGAATATATGGTGTGGGAGGTTAGCAGCTGGCAGTGAGTTTTCGTTAAGGATGTAAGGCATGTGTACGAGCAGAAAAAGAATGAGAGTGGTTGGTTCCCAGTGAAGATCGGTCTGCAGCAGGGTTGTGTGATTTCACTCATAGTAATGGACACAACTTGAGTTTTCATCTCAAATGAGGTGAAGTACTTTTTCTTCAACAGGACTGTTATCATATGAAATGATTTACCAATTATGTTGGTTGATAGCAGTGCTGTAGATATGCTTATGAACTGACTTGATAAGTGTAATCCAAGTCCATAACTAACATTAGTTGTGCCTCCTTTGTCACACTGACATTTCACAGGTATTTCTTTTTGAATAATCTATATGCCTTTCCACCTTTACCACATTAATTTGTGACTTTCTGATACCTTCCACCAACACAAACATCCTTTATGGGACCCACTAGTCAATTGCTTTTTCATTTCTTTTTTTACTTGATCGGCGTTTCCCACATTAGTGCAATGAAATGGAAGGCACTTCTGCTCACATACACATCTATATCCATAAATGCACACATATGTACATATACATAAATATACATACATACAAATACATATACACGTGTACCCATTCATACTTGCTCGCCATCCTCCATTCCCAACGCCAACCTGCCCCACGGGAAACATCACAAAATGCATGAAAGAAAAAAATTATATACATTCTCTTCTCCCCCACACTCGATTGCTGACCCATGTCAGTGAGGTAGCGGCTGCAGACAAAAAAAGGCCACATCCACACATGAGCTGTCATAGTTAATGCATCAAAACCACAGCTCCCTATCCGCATCCATGCCCCACAGACTTTTCCATGGTTTACCTCGGATGTCTCACATTCCCTGGTTCAGTCCACTGACAGCAAATTGACTCCAGTATACCACATTGTTCCAGTTCACTCTATTTCATGCATGCCTTTTGCACCCTCCTGTATGTTCTGGCCTCAGTCACTCAAAATCTCTTTCACTCCACCCTTCCATCTCCAATTTGGTCTCCCCACTCTCCTTATTCCCTCTACTTTTGACACATAAATCCTCTTTGTCAAACTTTTCTCACTAATTCTCTCCATTTGTCCAAACCAAATAAATAATAAATTCGCAGCTCTGGCAGTGATATTCTATGAGAATTAAATTAAATACATGAGAGAATTTAATGAAAAAAGTTATAACTTCATTACTTCAAAGAATCTTTACATGGATTGCTCACATCCATTCTCTAGCTGTTATGTAATGCACTACAACCACAGCCCCTATCCACAACTAGGTTCCACACACCTCTCCATGGTTTCCTCTGGCTGCTTCATATGCCCTGGTACAGTCCAATGACAGCTTGTTGCCCCCTTTGTTCCACATTGCTCAAATTCACTCTATCCTAAGCATGCCTTACACGCTCTTGCATGTTTAAGCCCCAACCATTCAAAACCTTATTCACTCCATCCTTACATCTCCAATCCTGCCTCCCCGTTCTCCTTGTCCCCTCTACTTCTGACACATATACTCTCTGTCAACCTCTCCTCACTCATCCTCTCTATATGTCACAAGTAGTTAATGCTTATTGTAATGACATCCAAGAATCAATACAAATGATTTGTAACACTGGCTTTCTAAAACTGAAAAAGTTAAAAAACTGATAGAAGCTTCTTTCAGCAACATTTTCAACCTGCAACAATTCATTATACTTAACATATCCACAAAACATGTGAATAATCTCCCAAGTAACATTCTAATAAATAGGATTTACCTGTAGAAGGTGACCCCTCACTTTACAAAATCTTAAAAAAAAATCCATACAACATTCTCTCTGTATAAAATCTACAATTGTAATATTAAGATTTACTGCACAGAGTGACATTCCACACAATTTCAAATCAAAGCTACATAACATCAGTATATTTCCTTTCCATAAGTTTGAGAATAATGAAAGGAAACTGATATTTTGAAGAGACTGCCTATAGTTAACATACAGACATTTCTAAAGAAAAAATACAGCAGGATTTATTGAAACAAATAAAGAACAATTAAACATTTATCATAATATGATGTACATAAGAAAAAGTAATACTCAAGAATTGGTAAAATAAGTTTGTGTATTATGTATTTTCAAATGCTGAAAAAGTTAGAAGCTGATCAAAACTTCTTCCATTCTACAAAAATTGTCAAAGTTTAACAATTCACAGCACTCTTACCTACTGATGTACAAAAATAACAATAACTTTATATGGTTGAGTTATTTGGTCCTGACTATATCCCACTTTTCTATCCACAAATTCAGGTTAAAATAAGACGTCTTTTCCCATAACTTGAAGAGCAGAAGCAAACCATGCAATATCAAATAAAAACAATTCATTACTTAAGGCCTTGCCACAGCTCTTCACTTAATAAATATCCAAAAAAGCTTATAACTTCATTAACACTATTTATTTTTTTTCGGGGGTCTGTAAACCCCAACCACTACTGCATGATCTCGTTCATATGGTTCTAATGTCAGCTGTTCTTGAGGTTTAAGAAGGTCAGTCTGGAGTTTCTTGATTTCTCCAGCAAACACTGCCTCAGCAGGAGCAGTTGAATCAATACAGTTGGCCTTAATAGATATCACATAATGGCCACCCACTTTAAGGAAATGTTGTGCATTAATAGCAACAATACGAGCTTGATCTGGTTGGGCTACATCTGCAAAAAGACAGTCTACCATACTGCATATCATGCGGTATTTATGTGGGTGACGGGCATCTTCCACAACAGGAACAACATTGGTGCGCTTCTTTGCCATATTCACCAAGTCACGACCTGAGCGATGAGAAAACTCAACTGCATACACAATCCCTTCCTAGTTGTGGAAAAAAAGGAATTATTAACATAACTATAACTATGCCAAAACAACTTCGTAATCCCTAAAATTACAAATAACTTACGAATGGGTTATGTTCCCGACATTGTGCATAAGTTGAATTGTTTGTAAATCAGAAAATGTACAGAAATGCATAAACATACAGTAAATACCTATATCTGACTCTTATAACATATCTGACATTATATTCCAATGTAAATATAGTTAATAGAACATCACATGAAGCAACATTTTATGAAAAAAATGCACATCTGCAGTTCAATTGTATGAGTACTTGACTGTATATGGGCCCAAGAATTATATATTGTTTTTGGAGTTCGTTCTTAAGTACGACTGTTTGCAGAATGGATGCTCATAATTCGGGGACCCCCTGTACCTATATTTGCAAAATAATGCAAGATAATAACAACAATAATAATAGTAATGGGTTGTATCTGAGAAAGCAGTGCTGGCATGCATGAAAGCAATGTATGGCATGCAAAAGGTAGGTGGGCAGATGAGAAAGGGTAGAGAGTGGTGGGATGACAAAGTTTAAGTTGCAAGTAAAACAGAAGAGGGAGGTGTATGGACAATACTTCTAGGAAAGGAAGTCAAGTAATTAGATGTACTAAAGAAAGTGGCAGGTGGCCATGTGCAAAGTGCAGGGGCTGAAAAAGAGGGAAAATGAAAGTTGGGGTGAGTATCATCACCCTTCAGAAAGAGTAAGAAAATGTTTTGAAAAGAAATTAATAGTGTGAGAAAAATAAGAGAACAAATGAGAACATTGAAGAGAGCAAATGGGAAGTGGTAACAAGCAGTGATGAGATGAAGAGGAGATGAAGTAAGAACTCTGAATGACTGTTGAATGTGTTTGAAGAAAAAGTGGCAGATGACAGGTGTTTGGGGTGGGTAGGTACACAATGGGAGAGAGTCATGGCAAGTGGTTTAGAGAAAAAAGAAGAGGCTGTGAAAGCCTTGTGTAAGATGAATTGTGTCAAGGCGGCTGGAATGAATGGTATTGCAGTTGAATTTCTTAATGGGGTGACTGTGTTGTTGACTGGTTAGTAAGGAATTTCACTGTATTTGTGGATAATGGTTTGGGTACCTATGGATTGGAGGAATGCATGCATAGTGACAATGTATAAAGGTATGGGGAACAAAGATGAGTGTTCAAATTTCAGAAGTATAAATCTGTTGAGTGTACCCGGTACAAGTAGGGACGAATGATGATTGAGAAAGTGGTGGCATGCAGAGAGCATCAGATTATAGAGGAAGAATGTGGTTTCATGAAAGGCAGAGGAGGTGTGAATCACGAATTTGCTTTGAAGAATATGGGTGAGAAATAGATACAGAAACAAAATGATTTGTTTGTAGCATCTATGGATCTGGAGAAAGTATATGGCAAGGGAAGATAGCAATGCTTTGTGGGGGGTTATATGAATACATGGTGGGAGGAAAGCTATTAGAAGCAGTGAGGAATTTCTATTAGGAGAGTGAGGTGGGTGAGGTCCTGGGTGAAGGTGGGTTTGCCACAGGTGTGTGTGATGTCACCATAGCTGTTTATTCTGTCTATGGGTTGGGTGGTGGGGGAAGTGAAGGAGAAACAGCACTGGAATGAATAAGAAAAGTGCATACAACAGGATGGGAGAGACTTTATGTCCAAAAGATGAGACAAGGGCAACACAATAATGACAGGAAAGCAAAATATCTACAATTCTTAAATAGGAATCCATCTTATCACAAAAGTGAGATATAAAACAACAGTGTAAAAGATTACATAAAAATGACTGCTAAACCACTTGGCCAACTGTGTCAGTAACAGTGTTTTCTAGGTAGAAGCAGGTGTGACATTTATATAAAAACATGAACAATGCAAAGATATTTTTTTTTTTTTTTTGAAAGCATGAATGTCTGTGCTCTCTGACATGAACATGAGAAATTGCTCAATCCTGTCAAGTCCGACGAAAGAAATGTTTGCAGGATAGACAAAGACTGTACAAATAAGTGAAAGTGTCAAGGGCTGTGTAATGTTACCAAGGAAGTTCAAAGTTTTTATGCACAGAGCATTACATGATGCAAGACTGAAACAGGGTGACTGAGTGAGATGGATCATGATGAAATAAAAATACCAAAATTATTATGGATGCTGATAAATACAACAGATATTATGCTAATGGCAGGGGCAGGGCATGTATACTGTTTCTACAGATACCTTAAAAAAAAAAAAAAAAAAAAAAAAAAATCTAGAGAACACAAGACCTTACCGGTCCAACAATGTCCGATACATGTGATACTGTTGTACCATTTGCAGCTCCCAAGTATAGGACTTTTGAGCCTGGGTTCATGTAAATATTGCCTATGCCACCCACAATGGCGGCAGCCAACTTGGAACGAAAAGGATTCCAAACACGATACTCAATCTTTTCAGAGCCCTCCTGCAAAAATAAAAAGTTTCATCAATGCTTATATTATTGTTAACATTATTTATAACACCAAGACCACTTTTACAGGGTTCCTGCTGCTTTAAGGCTGTCCTCCATTCATTAGTAGGAAAGTGATGGAGTTCTCTGGAGTTACAAGTTCCTTGATAAGACTGTACCTCTTTTACTCTACTGACAATGTTATAACACTGCTAAAGGTGACTTACCACTTGCGGTGTAACCTCATGCAGGTGTAGTCCAGTAACACCATCCAGTGCTTAAAATAATTAAATACTATCTAGCTTAGCCTGATGAATATGAATAAGTTAAACATAATCTATGCCAGAATGCATAAAACTTCCTACAGTTTCACATTCTCATTTCACTCCCTTTACCAAATCTTTAGCAATTCTCACATCACAAATTATCGTATGTTCCAACTCAAAATTCAAATTATAAAATATGTATTTTCATAGGTACACATTTGAGCAAGTTCTACTGGATGTATTCAGAAAGGAAGAAAAGGAAAAATTTTCCACCAGTGTCAGAAAAGAATGCCTTCAGTAAATTTTGATCAATGAAAAGCAAACCCATCCAACAACAAGGTCAGTACCACGAACCACTATGGTCTTTAATCCTACATTATCTTGCATGATATTCATCCAGAGTAGCAATCAATATGTACGGAAGTAAATGGTTTCTGTGACTATCAAGAAAACTCTATTTGAAGATGTGTGCAAGTTATCACAACATAATTTGTTGCACTTCTTAAGAAGACAAAAAGGGCAATCCTCTTGATGGGAATGGTCATTACAACTCCTGTGTAGTAATCGAAAAAGGTGGTGAAAATAACTGCACTGAATTATCATCAATTAGCCTCACCATTACTCAAAAAATAACAGAAACTAAAGATAAGCTTAGGAATTTTGGGGGGGATATGAAATAAATTACTGATTTGAAGTTTACAAGGATATTGTAGCAACAAATCCTTTTTTACCAATTTATTCAATTTTTCACAGTAACCTATAAAAAAAGATATATAAATAGCATCTGATGTCTTCTATTTGGATTTTCTGAAGGGCTCGGGCACAGTTCCAAATGAAAGACTATGTAAAATGAAAGCTTGTAATACAAGAAGTGAAATGCACACTTGGATAAATGACAAGCGTACTATTAGAAAACAAGAAGTATGATATGCAAAAACATCTGAATTCTTAATGGAATGAGTGGCAAACCACAGGGCTCAGTACCTGGTGGAATTTCCCCCCTTATAACTTCCTTTCCCACATTAGTAAGGTACTATCTGGAACAAACAATGGCTTCATTTGCATGCATCTATTATCTAAATATCATGTATTATGTACCAAAACTAACACCCGCAGCAAAGTCCCCAGACTGCTTCCAGGTAACCTTGATTGCTTTATATGCTCTAGTTCAGCCCATTGGCACTGTTCTAACCCATTCTATCCAATGCCCAATACATGCCTCTTGCCCTCTGGAATGTTTAGGCTCCAAAGCCTTGTCCACTTCATCATCTTGGTGTCTGTCCACATAGTATTTGGAACTGGCTTACAGGGGCAGATGTATGCTTGATGATAAAAGTTTCTTCAGCAGATTACCTCAATACAAGCCAAGAGTTCTTACATTACTTGTTTATCTATTCTTATATTACCTATTTATCCATTCTAAATAACTGAACAATATACTGAAAAGGGATGCAGTCATGTTTACATCTATCTTGTGGAACATATAAATTTCTTACCTCAACACTAATTCTCTTCTCCCCGTAGACACTCTCACCAGGGACCATATTCCTGGTGACTAATACATCCTCCTTGCCACGAGCAATAAACACACCCTCATGGCGATGAGGCTCAATTAGTACAGATTTTCCACCTTTAAAACCTCCTGCAATAAAATCAATTACATTCCACTGTAAGCCTTACTCTCATAACATAAATAATGTATGAATATACTACAAGTGTTTTTAAATTTGACTGAGAACCTCAAAGCTTTTAATACCAACATCTACTTTCCTGAAAATCTGATACAACACTAATCTTTGTGAGAAGTGGAATAGATTAATGACAAACAAAAATTATAATAAACATCAAACAATAAAGATATATGTACTGATAAAAAAAATGCTACTTATATACTAAATATATGATAAAGGAACATCAATAATTCCTTCCATTAATATTTTCAAATAACACTAAGAAACAAAAAGGTTCTTTCTTGAAAAATAAGGAAAAAGCATCTCTAAGTGGAATGGATCATTATCATTTTATCCATCAACATTAAAGAAGTTGATAAAGGCAAGGTTTAATTTTTGTAAGAATAAGTGACAAACTTTTACAAATGAGCAGAACCTATGAAGACATCAATCTATCTTCCTTTGTGACTGAAATCAGCTTTATTTTTGATGTTATTAAAATAATGTTGTTTTGCTATTATGCTTTTATTCTGATGCTGGGAGTTCTTTTGTTGATCATGTTTACAACACTTCCTCCCATTACAGACCACCATTTCCATTGAACAAACCACCGAGCAACTTTTTATAAACATGGGGCAAAACTGATCATATTCTTTTAAACAACATTAGAAGTTAAGTATGTCTTAGCAGCTTGGGGGACTGAGTAGTTTCCAAAAGTTCTATTGCTAAAAAAGTTTTCAACTTTTATAATCAGCCTTAAAATTATAATCAATCCTGTAATTAATTTCACTGATCTTCAAAGACATGCCACTACTCACATCATTTGTGACAAAAAATATACCAGTAACCTATCTAAGCCTTAATCTGATAATATTTACCATTCCTTAAGAAATCCCTAGCTTCATATGATCACTAAAAAAAGTTACCCTACAAACATCTTAAACTGACCACTCAGGCACTTAACAGATTACCTTTACACTTACTGATACCTTTCATGTTATGATAAATAATCAGGAATGTGACTACTATATTTACCTCTTCCACCATGTTATGATAAATATTTCAGGAAAATGATTACTATATTTACCTCTTCCGCCCCGTCCACCACCACCCCGACCTCTGCCTCGGCCACCTCCACGATCACCACCCCGTCCTCGAAAACCACCACGACCACCGGGGGAAAATCCTCCGCGTCCTCCAGAAGAGAAGCCACCACGGCCTCCACCTCGGCCCCCACGGTCACCACCGCGGCCCCCACGGTCACCACCGCGGCCCCCACGGAAGCCTCCTCCACCACCACGGGGTGAGAAACCTGAAGAATAGATTTCTGTACATGAGTCGTCATCAGGATAAAGTTCCAGTTTAGGGCCACCATTGAAATAACTTATGGATTAATGTGAAACATAACAAAGGACTCCTATTTTTCTTATGTTGAAGGCTCCAGTCATGAACAAAAGTCAAAAACAAGGCCACGCCTTAATTGAAATAAAATAAGTGTAAGTTACCTGGATAATAGAAATATGATTTGCTACATCATTCCTTGGTTTATATTAATAT
>JAYMFT010082533.1:0-14249 GCA_038088735.1 Panulirus argus | reverse complement strand
CCAAAACATCTTTTTATTCTCCCTAAAGTTTAACCATATTCTCTCACCCCAACTCTCATTTGCCCTCTTTTTCAACCCCTGCACCTTCCTCTTGACCTCCTGCCGTTTTCTCTTATACATCTCCCAGTCATTTGCGTTTCTTCCTTGTAATATAATCACAAAGTTCAATATAGTTCTTTTTAATAGCACTCACAACATTCTTCATAGGTGTGGAACTAGGTGGAGTGTTTTGGTCTTCTATGATTGGTGCTGCTGACCATCTCTTGGTTGGGTCAGGTGGGATGCTGGCAGGCGGGATAGGTGACAAGCGATTGAGGGCAGGTTCACTCCCTCGTCGAACATGAAGTGGAGGTGGGGTGGCACTCAACTCCTCACCCGTGATTTCAATGTCATTTCGAGTAAATGGGGAGAATTTGTGCTCAATATCCTGCAAAGAATGCAATGCATGCAGGTATTGAATACAAGGAACTGTTATTCAAAATAAAATGAAATTCTAGGTTTACTTTCATTGATCATTAGAATATTGCACCATCATAAACTAGTTATTCTGATCTCTCTTGAACTCAGTTCTACCACTAGATATTGTTAAAACTGAATCCTTGACACATGTACTGCAACATAAAACTGCTCAGAAATGTCATTTAATGTTATTAAAAAAATAAAGTTTCTGGAGTCTTTTTTTCTTTTTATGCTGGAGGCTCCAGTCATGGATAAAAGTCCACACTGAGAACTGGCCTTAATTGAAAAAGAAAGAGGGATAACAAATGTGAGGAAAAGTATATTAAGAATTTTGAAATAAGTAGAAAACCTGCCTTTTAAAATAGGCCAGGATATAGCTGTTAGGAAAAACATAAAAAAGTAGAATTTAAAGCTTCAGGTGTAAGAAGAGAAACATATCAAAACAGCTTTGCCATAAGTTGCTACAGACACACAGTAATTATCTGATGCAGTAGCCCCCTGAGTAATATGTGGTCTAGTTAATGATGGGGGCACACTAGCAGCCAGTTCTTGGGAGCAAAAACCAAAGTAATACGAATTGAAGAGGGAAAGTGAACCAGCACTGTGGCACAGAGCAAGTGGGTCAAGTTATGAGGTTAGGCTAGGAGAGGAGATAAGGTGGATGGCTTTAGACTAATTCTATCAAGTAAGTATGTAGAGCTACAACCAACCAAGATGTGAGAGTAGTACTCCATAACAGGATGGATCAAACCTTTGTACAAAAGGAGCAACTGTTCAGAAGAAATGAATCTCTGGCATCTTCCATTTTCTTAGAAGCACATGCATCTGTTTGTGTAATGTGAAGTCTCCATGACAGGTTAGATGTTACATTGATACCAAGTATGTTCACTAAGTAGTGGAATCAAGACATTCATCATAAGAAATGGGAAAATTGGGAAGAGTAGACATTCATCATAAGAGATGGGAAAATTCGGGAGGGTAGATATTCATCATAAGGGATGAGAAAATTGTGAAGGGTTTGAGAGAGAGAGAGAGAGAGAGAGAGAGAGAGAGAGAGAGAGAGAGATGAGATGAGAAGAAATTGCATTTCAAAGGTATTAATCAGGTTCAATCTACCTCACTGAGATATCCTATCCTGAGGGATTTAATTTTGCAGAACTGGGGTTGCCATCCCCAACCCAAAAATCAAACAAAGTTTGGTATTTCATGTCTGTACCAAATATGACTTTCCCTACATTCTAAAGCAAAGAAATCCATGCAGGATCTTCCCTATGGACTTTGGTTTCCAACCATCTTCAGACATTTAAGTTTAGCAGACCTAATGGCAACAACATACTGTAGTTTACTCACTGTGTTAGGTGATCAACTCATAAGGTTCTAATAAAAGGAGTTCCTTACAGGAAAGACTGTACTGAGATATAGAGAGACTGAACAGGCTAACGTGTCCATATGCCTTGTCGCCCTGGGTTAGACTAATGTTTACATATATAGCGAGATGTACTATAGAATATGGGAGGCCAGATATATCTATAGAGGACATACTAAAAAGATGGTACATGTTACATAAATGCATCTCTGTCTTATATCATGTATCTACACCTTCCTCCCCCCACACGCTCGTTGCTCTGTCTCGAGCGGACTGTGTTTCTGCAGTCTCTTTGATTGGTGTGAGGACACTGGGGGGTCACTGACAAAGGACTTTCATTTCTTGTCCAAGCAAAGGGGCCACAGGGATGTGGGGGAGGGGGTCATCACTAGGGGAAGACACTGGTCGGAGGAAACGTCGATTACGCCACCAGACTCTTCCACTAGGTAATCGGACCTCGTAATCCCTTGTTCTGCCGCAGCCCATGATGGTCCCAATCTTGTCCCAACGGAGTGAAGTCGGGTCCTGGACTAGTATTGTCTGCCCCACACTTAACTTGGGCAGGGTGCGGGCGTGCTTGTCGTACTGATGTCTAACCTGTTTGGCATGGGCGGCAGCCTGGCATTCACAATTCTCAGACTTCTCTTGCCTTTCCTGCGAGAAGGACTCTGGGTGGGCAGGAACGCAGGAGCGGAGCGGGCGACTGTATAGTATCTGCGCAGGTGATCTTCCTGTGTCGTTAGGATTGTTGCGGAGCTCGAGGAGTCCTCTGTCAAAGTCTTCATTTGTCGATGTTGCCGGATGGTGCCATCTTCAAGATGAGGTACCTGACCGACTTGACGGCTGCCTCGGCGTGGCCGTTCGACTGGGAGAAGTGTGGTGACGATACCACGTGGTGAATGCCCAAGCGTTTTAAGAGGCTTGGAACTCTGAGCTGGTGAACTGGGGTACGCCATCTGTCCTCAGGCAGAGTGGAACACCAACGTCCCAAAAGTAGCAGCAGAACTTGCGTGTGGTGCGTGACGCTGTAGATGAGGCACCGCAAGGGACAACGACAGGTCAGCCAGAGAGTTGGTCCGCTATCACTTGGAAGGACTTCCCTGCGACTGTGAAGAAGTCGGCTGATACAGACTCGAACTGTCTCGTAAGGTGGTCGTCGCTCTGCATGGGTTCCTGCTGTTGGCTGGGTTGCATGACCTAACATGGCTGACAGGCTCGGACTGTACTGGTGATGTCAGTGTTGATCCCAGGCCAGAATACAGTCTGCCATGCCCGTCGCTTTGTCGCTTCCATTCTACGGTGGCTGTCATGGAGGCGAGCAAGCGTTTGGCGGCGGTAGGCAGTAGGTATGACTATACGTTGGCCGTACAGAACCACTGCCCCGTTGGCAGATAGGCTGTCTCGTATCTTCCAATAGGGGAGTAGGGAGTTGTGGAGATCATACCAATTGGAGGGGAACCCTATGGTCACGCAATCCTTGAGGCGGGTATACGCAGGGTCCTCACTCACTATTTCAAGGGGTTCTTGTAGGGTTCTGTCGGCGTCTTGATTCTTGGGGTCGGTGACGGTGTCGATGGCGGTGCAGGTCACTATACTCCTCAGGTGTGTAGCGGCGTTGTAGCATAACTTTTCGTCCTCTGGCATGGGGCGGCTAACTGGGGCTCTGGACAGGGCATCCGGGATGCAGAGCTGTTTTCCCTCACGCCACACAGCCGTAAATTGGTTGGGCGAGATGAGACCCTTTAGCCGTTGGAGGCGAGGATTCTCGACTGCATCCAACGTGTAATTGTTGAGGATCGGTATCAGAGGCCTGTGGTCAGTCATCAGGGTGAAGTCCGGGACCCTAATCAGGCAGGGTTTGCACTTGGACATGGCCCAGTTGGCAGTGAGCAACTCCAATTCAATGGTGGCATTTCTTGTCTCGGCGTCAGTAAGGAAGCGAGAGCCACACTGAACGAGACGTAGCTGGTCCTGGCCGTGATCCTGGAGTAAAGCATAGATGATGCCGTAGGGTCGAGACGCATCCGTTTGCAGCACAATCGGGAGTGCCGGGTCGAAGTGTGCCAACACAGGTGACTGCAGCAGAGCTTCTTTGACGCATCGAATATCCTCGTTGTTTTGGGCTCAGCAAGGGGCGGAGGGTTTGGGCGGCAGCGGCAATGCTCGGGGTGAACTCTGACAGCTGGCTCACCAGGCCTATGAAGGAACGCAGGTCAGTCAGGTTTGCAGGTGTCGGAAAGTCACGGATGGCACTGACTCTGTCTTGATCCGCTTCTATGCCCTTGTCTGAGATGTTGTAACTAAAGAAGCTCACACTAGGGGCGGCGATCACGAACTTGTCTCGGTTGAGAGTGATCCCGTTCTTGCGACACCTAGTGAACATCTGGTCGACTTGTCGGATGTGCATCTTGAAGTCGTTGTCGTAGAGGAGGATGTCGTCCACCACCTTGGCACATCTCGGCATACCCTGGAGGGCAATGTCTCCATGGCGACAGTAAGCATCTCCAGTAGCTGAGAAGCCCATGGGACCTCTGCAATGCTTAAAGCGTCCTTACGGTGTGATAAAAGTGGTGAGGTGCTGGTCCTCCTTGGCGAGTTCAAGTTGCCAATATCCGCACAGGGCATCCGCTGTCGTGAAGTACCGTGATGAGGGAGTGACACGTTGGACTGCGTCGAATGGTGCTGGGGAAGGATGTGTCGGACGGGATACATGGCTGTTGAGATAGGACAGGTCGACAGTGATCCTGACGCCTTTGTCCTTCGCTACCGTAACTAGTGGGTGGCACCATTCAGAGGGTTCATCTCCAACCGGTGCGATGATACCTTGTCGTACCATTGACTCGAGTTCCTCCTTCACCTGTTCCTGGAATGCGAAGGGGATCTGTCTCGGAGTGTGAATGGCAAACGGTACTGCTCCCTCCTTCAGTTGAATCCTCATGGGTTTACCCGTCATCGGTTTTAACGAGGCCACTCTGAGGTCCTGCTTAGTGAGTAGCACGTCCTTGTATTCCTGAAGGAAATACTCTCTTACAGAAGACGGGGTTGGCAGGTCAGGTAGGTGCGACACGTCACACCTGTTTGCGTGCTTCACCTCCAAGATCGGCTTCGGGAACTGGGGAAAAATGATGGCTAACTTCTGGTAGTGTCCGTAGGAGAGGAGGGGAGTCGTGACACCATCATGGACCTGTATCTTAGCCGTACAAGTCCTCTTTCCCAGTTGTAATGTTGCTTGAAAGAATCCCAGGGCAGGAGCCATCTCAGATCCATCAGCTGTTAGGGTAGTGGTGGATGCTAGGGGCTGTAGATCGCTGTGTGGAATTCCAAGCAATTCCAGGTGTTCCTGACCTATGACTGTGACGTCCACGCCTGTGTCCGGCAACATCTGAAGTTGTGATATGGTCTGGCCGTATACCAGTTGAACACAAACGGACTTTGGAGTGTTGTTATATGCTGACACGCGACGACAGTTGCTTTTCCTCCTACGTGAGGGTGATCTTTTACTCTTATTGACATTGCTGACCGGCACATTTTAGTGAAATGCCCTATCTTGTGACAGGAGCGGCACTCACCTTCCATGGCAGGACACTTGATAGTCTTGGGTCGATGTCCTTTGAGTCCGCAATTCGAACAGGTGTGATCCTTTGCAGGGCACTTCCCAGGGTCATGTTGTCGGTTACATGACTGGCAGAAGTCGGTGTCAGGTGCTGATGTCTTGTGTTGATGCCTTGGAGGAGAGGAGTGGGTCGGCGTTTAGTACAGGTCGCGGGCGATCATCACGGAGCTCTCGGCTGTGTGTGTGCAGGGGGGCCGGCTGGGCTGGGCGCATGACGTAATCCGACATCACAAAATGGAGGCTGTCACGAAATGGTGGCGGCTACCCAGTACTGCGTACTTGACCTTTGGACACTGTTTTGACACTGTGAAATGCCTCACAAGTACTTTTACACACCTTTCACTGCACTGAGCACATTCACTGTAACACGTCACTGAGCACTGACACTGTAAAAGGCCACGATATACACTGATGACTGCACTGGGCTGGCGTTATGGTGTTGTTATGGCGCTGAGCTAGGAGAGGATGCGTTCGAGACAAAATCTAGCCTTTACTCTGAATTATAGTCTTAAAAAGTACTCACTGCGCCATGTAGTTTACTCACAGTGTTGATTGATCAACTCGTAGGTTCTAATAAAAGGAGTTCCTTACAGAGAAGACTATATTGAGGAACATACAGAGACTGGGCGAATGGCGTGTCTGTACGCCTTGGCGCCCTGGACTAGACTAATAATTACATAGATAACATGATTAGAACCTATGAGTTGATCATTCAACACAGTGAGTAAACTAAAATAGGTGTCCCTTAAAACTACAATAACGAAAGGAAAGCAATAAAGGTTTCCGTACACACATAATAAATGTGACCCCTTTTTCATTATTCTAATACCAATCTTATAATCTATGTGCATGCAACCTGATCAGAAAACCTATATAAAGAATGATCCACATGTGAGGATGTATTTGTCTCTATAAGATACTGTACCATGTCAAGTACTGTAGAAAGCTTCAATTCAGCCTTAAAATGTTTTTAAAGAATGTAACATTTTATGTCAGTCTGTCTGTCAATCTGTATCTCTGACACCTGTTCCCTTCTGGTACTCCCTCAAGGGGATGGCCACTGTAAAAGTCTCTGTAACTATTGAACTCCAGTGCCACTTCATAGCCTTTAATGCCTCATCCTTTACAGGCTATATGTATGTGTAAATAAATATGTAAACTGTATCACAATGCACGTGGTACCTAGGTACGTCTTGATCAATGCCTGATGCACATGATAGTGAGGGACATGCAGTCCAGAAGTCTCTACTTATGTAATATGACTAATACAGTATTCCCTAATCTGTAATTTCTATAACTTAGAAAAAGCACTGTTAAACTATATACAATAGGATAAAACAAGAAAATTAGTCAGTATTCTGATATCATGTTATGTGTAATCTCACCAATTAAGTTCAAACATGTGTAGCAAGAGCATTCAGCCTTACAAATTATCTAAAGAAATATTTGTGTCCAGCATGTTGACGGTTCAGTCTGTGCAGTGAGTCATCAGGTGAGACATTAACATTTTTACTATCGTATGCACATAAAACTCAATCACTGCATTCGGATATCATTACCTATGAATTTTAGTTTACAGTATTTCTAGCCTTCATTCATTATATCTTTCCATTTCTTTAATGCACTGTCCCACTTGATATCTTCAACCAATATATCATAAATATATCAATCACTCAACCTCTTTCATCCTCTGTCGCTCTTCTTCAAATCTTTGACCAAATTATCATAGTTCTTACCGAACATGTCATCTGTTGTACAGTACATCCTTTTTATACTTGTTTCATACTTGATCACTGCTTCCTGCATTACCAAGGTAGCACCAGGAAACAGAAAAAGAAAGACACATCCACATATATATACATATATGCAAATTCATGTACATATACTTGTATATATATACATACATACATACATATACATACACATATAAATATGTACATATTCATACTCGCTCGCCTTCATCCATTCCCGACACCACCCTGCCCCACAGCACAAAGCACAAATGCATGAAGGAAAAGAAAAAAGATATATGCATTCTCTCCTCTTACCCCACACCCAATTGCCGTTGCGTGTCAGCGAGGTAGCACTAGGAAACAATTGAATAAAAGCCACTTCCACTCACACTCATTCTCTAGTTGTCATGTGTAATGCACCGAAACCATAACTCCCTATCCATATCCAAGCCCCACTGACCTTTCCATGGTTTACCCAAGATGTTTCACATGCCCTGGTTCAGTCCATTGTCGGCAAATTGACCCCAGTATACCAATCCGTTCCAATTCACTCTATTCCATGCAGACCTTTCACCCCCCTGCATGTTCATGCCCCAGTCACTTAAAATCTTTTTCATTCCACCCTTCCATCTCCATGTTTCCTTCACTTTTGACACATGTATCTTCTTTGTCAACCTTTCCTCAATCATTCTCTTCTTATGTCCAAATTTGTCAACCTTTCCTCAATCATTCTCTTCTTATGTCCAAACTATTTCAACACACCCTTTTCTGCTCTCTCAATCACACTTTTAATTTCCACATATCTCTCTTACCCTTTCATTACCTACTTGATCAAGCCACCTCAAACCACATATTGTCCTCAAACAGCTCACTTCCAACATGAAATACATCCTATATCATTCTTACCATAAATCATTCAGACATCTTTTTATACATTCCTTGTCACTAAATATATTTCTTTACTTTTTATCATTTAGTCTATTTGCTCTGTTTCCTAATTATCTCTTCTCTCTTATATGTTACTATCATAAATATTCCCACTGCTACACTTAACAGTCATTACTCCTATATACTTAACTCCTTCACCTTTAAATCTTTCTTCCTATAGACTAATACTTCAAAGAGTCTATCCATTTCCCTAGTAAAATCACAACTTTGCTCTGTGATGCACTTACTTTCCAGTACCTCACCATGTTCTGTGCTTATCCTACCCTAACTTCATCTCACAAACCGCTCCATCCATAAAAGCCTTCAGAAAATAATGATGAATTACATGACCCAGGCACTTTTACCCACTCATGACACTATCTATTTTCATCTAATTATTACTTACGTTATAAAAGCTTTAATGAGCATTCAAGAGTCTTCCATTCAATTCCTGATGAATGAAAATATCTTTGAGTCCTTCTATGTTTACTCTTCATACCCCTTTTCAATTTCATACTGATTTAATATTTCCTTCTTTCATACGTGTTAACCCTTTCTCTAATGGGCAGTTTACTCCTGCTCTATAACGTAATCATAAAACTAAATATTTCTGTAAAACAAAACAAAGAAATCCTTCAAAACATATATTACTAAATAGGTAATAATAAGACAAGAAAATTATGTCATAAAGTTAATATACTGGACAGACACTGAATAAATAATCATTAAATTTTTGTTTCACTCCTGTATTTTAAGGACAAAAGCATTTAAAAGGCACCAAGCTTAGCACAATTTCAATTACTGTTGTTGTAGCTACAGCTGTTTACAAGTACAAGGAAGTGGGCACATGAAGCATTCCAATTAGAAGGGTTAGAAATCAAAGCTTGAAATATTCATTCAATACCAATTTGAGAACAAAAGTGTACCTCTTTGAACTTTAACCAGGTACCCATTCATATATAATTCCTTTAGTACTGCAAACTATTGAATGAATAAAACTGAGTTCAATGTACTAGATCTGCACTACAAAAGCCTAGAAAACAATTACAAAACCTTAACGCAAAAGTACCTCTTCACCCACAGATTCCTCTGAATCAGACTAAACAAAATACAAATAAAAATGAGTAAGGAGCAGTACCATAAATACAAACTAACATTGTGTTACATGAGGTCACTAATGTAAAAAGAATTAGTACCCTTTATGATATTAAAAGCTATCATGAATATTTTCTAGTTCTTTTCAATACAAAATTTAGCGTCATCACTAAACAAACTAAAAAACAATAAAGACAAAAGAATTAGTATTTCTGACGTGACAGGTCTGTGTCCATGTTTTTGCATGCTCATCATCTCATATTCAATACATTCACTGTGGATCTAAACAGAATATCAATACACAGTCCTTCTTACAGAATCAAGTAATCAATCTACTGCTCTTAATTTTTCTTTTTTACCTATTATGACTAATAATAAACTTTAGTCTCACATCAATATCAGTGTTGGGAAAAGTACTCTTTCATGCAAACTTCTTGTGCACATTACACTAAATATTTTCCATTCATCAGTGCATCTCCAATTTTTCTCCCTTGCACTAAATTCAACAATGTCCTAAATTTCACTCTCTTCGTTCATTTTCAAATTTTAAATTTTTCTTTCCCATTTTCTAGCTTGGGAATTACATAAACAGATGCAAGCATACTCTCCAAACTCAAAATAAATAACTATATCACTACATCTAAAGTAAAATTTGAGACTGACATACTGCATGAACCACAGACCTCAAAACCATGATTTTACTTCCTCCAATTCAAACTGTTTCCTAAGTAATAAAATGTTAAAACAAAATACTGGTAAACATGTATGGTAAGAGGACATTTTGATATCTGATCTAAATATTCAAAACAAAAAATCAGAGACACTTAGTTATAAACATAAAGGCTACTGTATGTACTGTTCCCCTATAATGAGAGGTTGGAAACCTTCATAGTTGAGGAATTCAATTACCCATGGACTATGGTAGCAGAATAGAGTTGTGCACAAAAGTATAACTACCATTCTTTAATCAAATAAGCTACAACTACCTAGAAGAGAACATGTCCTCATGTTCTGGCTACATTGTGCCATCCACTCCAAAATGATGACTCTGTATCTTTGTGTACAACTGTTACTTAAATTTTCATTCTAACTTAGCACAATGCACCTTTTGAACTGAATGTCCATAGAGCTACAACTATCAAGTATCATAACACATAAACACATAGACAAGTCTATTCTGGTGTGCAAGAACTACTTGTTAAATAGTAGTAACTAATATAGAAACTCAATAGTATATCCTAAAAAAAGAATTTCTCTAAAGACTCAAACAGCTGTCTGTCATCTTACCCGGACCATTCCTGTCTAGGATGTTCATGAGGGAGAGAAAGTATGCAATTAGGATACAGATGCATCAAAATGACATATATTTTCAAAAGAAATCTTCATTTGGTAAATCAATGACGTAAAATATAAATCAGACAAAAAAACAATAAACTTCCAAGATATCACATTATTAAAACTATATATAATTCTTGTCAAGTCCACCGGTACATGATCACACAATACCTTTGGAAAATTGACATAAGCTACTGCATCAATCAAAAAACAAACCAAATTTTTTAAAATTACATTTATTAAAAAATATCCTTATCACATTTTTTAATAAATGGTTCAGTGTTAAGATGGGATAAATGATGACACTCTAAAAGAAAGGTCAATACTGAAAAATGCTGCAACAGAAAACAGCAGAAAATCTGCCTTCAGGCAAATTAAAATTTCACCCCAACCCCATTTTATGATTGTGCTCACTAATTCTCGTTATGCAACAGTGGGGGCTTACTTGATGGCTTTTCTGACAAAGCTGGTGAAAAATAACAATGAATACTTTGCTTCTATAATGGCTGTGAAACACCAAACTTCTCTTTAACATGCTGTTTTTATTTCAATTTCTTTTTGGTCAACTTACAGTTTTGCAGTTACTCTGGGATTTATATTTTCCTAATAATTATCAATTCAGGCTTTTTACTTTCTAAGTTGAACTTTGATTCTAAGTGGCCAAAATTCTGTGCCCTACAGAGTATCTTTGCTTCTAAGTTCTACTTATTTCTCATTTGCTATCTGGAAGTTATAGGAAAACTGTAATTCTGCCTGAGACAAATGAAAGGTGAGAGAACTATAGTTGTTTTTTACAATTCTGAGAGGATATATAGTTGTTTCTTGCTATTTTTTGTTCATCTCTCTCTAGAACTTTACAGTAAGTAATTGAAGATGATAATCCATCAATATCACATTAATCTATGAGTAACAAAGCATTTGACTTGGAATGACTTTGGACAAGAGTCTTCTAGTAGCTAGCCTGTGTTAGGGCCACAATCTCAGTAATTCCATCTGGGTTAGATCATACCTTAAAGACTTGTAATTTATTTAGTTTTTGAAACCATGACAAGTTTCATTATGACAGTTGGGCCTTTCATGTCCAGAATTTAATCACACTCAGTCCTCACTTAATGTGGGATCACTATATGCAATTTCACTATTATGCAAGGAACCTACTTTTAACAGTCCTTCACTTCATGTGGTCAAAATGCACTACTATGTGGGTGCATGTAGTAGAAAGTGTATTAATACTTCAGTGGGGGTTGGCGGGTGGAGTAAGCATGGGTCCTGGATGGGGTGCACCACGTTTCTGCCAGAGGGTCAATCTTACAGTTACCATAATTTGAGTATACCTGCTAAAGTGATTTTTCTTGTTAATCCAAACATCTAGCAACATCTTATACTCCAAAACCAGCAGTAAAACAGAAGAGAACCCGTTTGACCTTACAAAAGTAGCTCGAAATCTTATGGCACATTAATGCCAGTGGGGGAGCATCAACACAGAAGAAAGTGCACTAAAACTTCATTGAGGCTGGCAAGTGGAGTAAACATGGGTCCTGGGGGGAGCCAAGAGGCCGGTTTCGCAGCTAGCACCATTACGTGCAGCTCTGTGCTACTTATGCAATTTAGGTATACCTCCTAATGTGATATTCTTGCAACCCGCTGTGTTTGTGTTTGTTTATGTGGCATCCAAACATCCAGCAACATCTCCTACCCCAGAACAACGGTTAAGGTGTGAGGGAGTATCGACACTTAGGCATGCTTACAATCTGGGTGAATCCATAATCTACAACATGAAAAATGCAGAGAAAATTTGAAGTATCGTGGTCCACTATACTCCACTATCTGCCAAGGTAATCCCAAGGGTGTATTCTGGACTGCGTATCCTCAAAGTTATATAGGTTACAGAAAGAACCATGAATAGAAAAATCAAACTTCTAAATTAGTGCGTCTAAGAGTGAATGAAGCTAACTGACCTTACTCGGATATCTAACCTGAAAATACATATATGACACCTCCTTACCTAATAATGAATATCTACTCAAAAACTTTGAAGGGTTCTATTTGTTGATAATTAAAAAGACTAACAATGCCCATGTCATGAAATATGAATCTTACCTTTCCTTCTCTGCTCATCAAAAAGATTAATAATGCACAAAGCGTGATATATGAATCTTACCTTTCCTTCTTCTAATACTTTTGGAGGCCTAAGCCTCGTTAACATTTTGTAGGTTTCCAAATTACGGGCAAAGCTCCTGCCACGCATCTGGACAGCTTCTTCCCATTTGCGATCCTTTTGTCAAATGAAAGAAGCTGAATTAGAGTACTTCAATACCAAATGATGTGTGGATGGAATAAAAGTGTTCGTTTTGAAAGGCAAAAACTATCTCTCTACTGAACGTGGAGTTCTATGAGCACATGAGAGAACAACTGCTTGGTGGGAGAAAAAAAAACATGGACTTATGCACCCCTTAAAACAATATATATACATCCTCTTCGAAGGCTCAGATTGGAGTGTCTGAATGTGTGTGGATGTAACCAAGATGAGAAGAAAGGAGAGATAGGTAGTAAGTTTGAGGAAAGAAACCTGGATGTTCTGGCTCTGAGTGAAACAAAGCTCAAGGGAAAAGGAGAAGAATGGTTTGGAAACATCTCGGGAGTGAAGACAAGAACTGAGGAAGAAGTAGCACTACTCCTGAAGCCGGAATTGTGGGAGTGTGTAATAGAGTGTAAGGAAGTTACTTCCAGATTGATGTGGGTAAAACTGAAAGTTGATGGTGAAAGATGGGTGATTATTAGTGCTTATGCACCTGGTCATGAGAAATTAAAGATCTTGAGAGGCACGAGACCAGGTATTAGTGATGGGTGATTTAAATGTGAGGGTGAGCAATGTGGCAGTTGAGGGTATTATTGGTGCACATGGGGTATTTAGTGTTGTGAATGGAAATGGTGAAGAGCTCATGGATTTGTGTGCTGAAAAAAAATTAGTAATTGGGAATACCTGGTTTAAAAAGGGAGATATTCACAATTATACATATGTGAGTTGAAGAGATGGCCAGCGGGCAATATTGGATTATGTATTAATTGATAGGCGTGTAAAAGAGACTTTTTGATGATAATGTGCTGAAAGGGGCAGCAGGTGGGATGTCTGATCACTACCTTGTTGAGGTGAAGGTGCAGATTTGTGGAGGTTTTCAAAAAAGAAGAGAGCATGTCGGGGAGAAGAAAGTGGTGAGAATAAATGAGATTTGATAGGAGACTTGTGTGAAGAAATATCAGGAGAGATTGAGTGTAGAATGGGAAAACATGAGAGCAAGTGAAGTGAGAGGAGTGGGTGAGGAATGGGATGTATTCAGGGAAGCAGTGACAGAATGTGCAAGAGATGCATGTGGCATGAGAAAGGTGGGAGGTGGGCAGATTACAAAGGGTAGTGAGTGGTGGGATGAAGAAGTAAAGTTGTTAGTGAAAGAGAAAAGAGAGTCGTTTGGACGGTAGATACAAAGAAGTGCAAATGACTGGGAGATGTATAAGAGAATGCGGCAATAGGTCAAGAGGAATGTGCAAGGATTGAAAAAGAGGGCAAATGAGAGTTGGAGTAAGAGATCATCATTAAACTTTAGGGAGAAAGAAAAGATGTTTTGGAAGGAGGTAAATAATTGGCGAAAGACAAGAGAACAAATAAGACCATCGGTGAAGAGAGCAAAAGGGGAATCGATAACATGTAGTGATGGAGTGAGGA
>JAYMFT010082522.1:0-14250 GCA_038088735.1 Panulirus argus | reverse complement strand
GAGAGAGAGAGAGAGAGAGAGAGAGAGAGAGAGAGAGAGAGAGAGAGAGAGAGAGAGAGTGTGTGTGTTAGAGGTGGAGGTGGTGGTGGAATGGCTACATCCCATTACCAGTGTAACGCAAAACGTGTACTTCGCCCGGAGGTTCCAGCCCCAGGAGGCTCCCCATTACGATAACACAATCCCCTCCCACCGTACCAGGTGCGCCCCGCCCTCCCTGCTACTTTTCCTTCACCGGGTTCTCTCACCTTCCACGACAACCCCCGGCGGCAACCTGAAACCTCCACCAAGCCAGTAATTTCCGACATAACAATAAGAATCAACCAGATCCACCCCAAAGGAGGGTTCACGTCTGGAAGGCTACCTGGAAAGGGAAAATGGCTATGCAAATGATGTGCATGACGTGCTGATCACAGTGATGAACCCGACCCATTTCGGAGACTGCTACAACCCAGCCACGACCAGCCAGCGCCCTGAGACACGACCGTGAACGGCAGACCGAACGTAGCTCCGAGACATTAGCGCAAGATTCAAGCGACGCACAAACCCCCCTCGACCTCACCCACTCCACTGGCGAGAGAATTAGCAGCGACTGGCGAGTCACTTTCACGCAGGGGAGACGGTTCAAGGTATAAGTTACGGCGAACAGCGTGCACCGCGCTGTACGCCTTCTCTCCGATTTCACTGGCCAGCCCACATTCCCCCAGAAATCGGAGTGTACAGCTCAGCGCCGCCGGCTGGCTGCCGGCAAACCTGTTCCACGTACCTGCCCGCTGAGGCCAACACACGCAGGTGGACCTCCACCCGCAACACAGAAGCCGTCCAGAGAGTCCTGTTGTACCCCAGCTGAGGGCATCCAGGGTCACAAGGTCAAGGGTGAGGTCTCTTCACCAACCAATTCTCAACCACAGTTCAGGAGGAGGAGGAGGAGGAGGCAAGAGGGAGAGGAGGTTTGACCCGCCAAGCGTTCAAGATGGCATATTTAGAGGACCGATCTCCCAGCAGTCATGTTGGCGGGTCGAAGGCCGGAGGCGGGTCCACTCCTCCGGCCATCTCGGTCTTCTGTAACAACGAAGGGTCTTCCCCCCCCCCCATCCCCTGCCTGGTTCACCGGGGGTGTGTGGGTGATTGGTTAAAACCAGAACCAAGTACACCCGCCCCCAATATAAACAACGGGAGTCCAGCAGCTATGAGCTGCTGAGGTCTGGAGCTATCGGATGTGGCCGCTGGAAGCTCAAAGCCACGATCGAACCAGCCAGAGGTGGCGCTTGGTGTGTTGGTCGTCCGACACCGAAGTAAGGAAGTGTGTGTGTGTGTGTTTGTGTACCGTGGGGTCATCACCACGACTGACCAACCCTGGTTACGGATCCGCTCTGCCCAGCCAGTAAAAGGAAGGCGCTATGGAAGTCAAACCCGAGAGAAAACGTAAGCTGGAGTGTTCCGACTGTAGTGGCCACAGCCACTAGCGACAGACCAGAACGAAGAACTGGCCCTTTGCGGCTACAAAACTCCGGAAATTTAATATCGACGTAAACGCCATTAGCTCGAGCTGTTTCCCCAAACGAAGGACGACTCGACAGAATTCGGCGACGGTGGTCACACGCGTTCTGCCGCGGGTGGGAAACTGACGAGGAGGACCAGGCAGGAGACTCGTGGTGCTGAGGGTGACATCATGGCATCAGTCAGTGCTCAAACTGCCATAACTGCGCGTGTTGCTTCTCCTTCCCGATGCCCCCGACAGGAAAACACGGCAAATCTTACACCGTCTTGGACTGCCTGTTGAAATCGGTCCCTGAAGATACCACCTTCATCCTTGGGGACTTCAACGCATGACTTGCGTAAGAACGTGTGATTTGTGGGGTGATGTTATCGCAAGACACGGGGTGTGCAAGGCCAACGCAAACTGCAACTTCCGCCCGAATATGTAAGGAAAATCATAATCTTACTCCCATGAATATTTCTTTTTTTTTTTTTCTTTTTTCATCAAAGTAACACTAAGAGCTGGAGACATCCTGCCTCAAAGCGCTGGCATCTTTCGGAGCGCGTGATCGTACGTGCACGTGATCGCCAGGATACATCTAACAGGTTTACTGGCACCGACATCTGCTGGAGACGATCATCGCTCCGTTCCCTCCAACACACCCTCAACCAACAGCGCTCCAAAAACACCGCATACAGAGGAGGCAGACGCAAAAAAGACCAACGTGGAGATCCTACGGGAGGAGGAACACAGCTACGCCCTCCGTAGTTCCGTCTGTGACAATACAATTGGCCTCACATGCAATGATGACAACATTTAGGATTAGAGTGGAAAGGCGTGACTGATTCAACCTTCAAGGGCTGTTAAGAAAAGCACGGCTTCTTCGTCCACACAAAACATCAAAACTGGTTTAACATGAAGTAAATGACGTCCAGATCCAAGACATAAGCCTTCAATGGTGACTTAGATCAGAGGCGCAAGTGACGGAGACAAGTCTTTTTTCTCCAACTGGCGGACTGCCATCCCCCCCCCCTCCCCACCCCAGAAACGATGACGGGTCAGATCCACCAACTGTAACAGGACGGTTCCACCCTGCAACCCACAGGAAGACCAGGGTGATGACGAACCCACTGGTGGCAGCGGAGAGTGAGCCCATGAGACTGAAGACTGCGCAGACCATCAACGCCATGCGAAGCTCTGTTAAGACGAGAGAGCCATCCACGGTCCAAGAAACAAAGGGGGACCACCTCCACTTACGGCAAACACGGCTCTCCTCCTCATGTGTTATCAGGGGATCTCTCAACGCTGGAAAAGGACACTCCCATGAACCCCTCAGCCGTGACTCCAACACTGCAACAGACAAGGCCAACCAGGTGTCCCAACATCACACGAAGGACGGACCTGTGTCGTTCTTCAAGGTGGCGACACCGCCAGGTAATCTACAAGCACGGACGATACAATGACGACTCCTCATGTGCACCTAATACGTTAACTCATCATCTACGCCTCATAAACCACCATCTGCACCCCACAACTCGTAACGGGAGGATATGAACCCTAGATCTCCTTTATGGAGGAGGGCACGTCAGGATGTAAGATCTACTAGGGGACCTTTCCTCCCTCCCATCGGAGGAAGACCCCCCCCTGGACCTCCGGAGCATCAGTGCAGCTTGACGCCCGCTCTCCCAAGCTCTTGGTTTATATAATATTTCGCCGCTCGATAACTTCAAAAATAAATCCCGGATGCTTGACCTTTACCGACCTGACCAAGGCTTTCGATGCTCTGCACAGGAGTGCCCCCCACCCCGGGGGTGTCTTGTGCACCTCGTAAGTCCGTCCCCGCCACCACGCAGCTCCGAAACACGTACGACGGCCGCTGCCTGTCGCATGGTCCGAGACGGTCCGCCAGCGGGGCATCGCGCTCCAGGGAAATCTATTTTCTGGTCAGCCAAGTCTTAAAAAGTAATTTTGTCGAGGGAAGAATTTCGTAACTATACTTAAAAATTTACATTTACGAAGGAAATGAGATTTCCCTCAAACAGTTTATGAAACCGAAAAAAAAAAAAGAAACAAGAAAAATAACCGCTACATTGCAAGTCAACCCGCTAGACTGGAGGTCAAGTTCGCTACAGTTTGCAAAGAAAATAGCTGAAATGAAAAGACTGCCACGGATCCTCGGCAGGATCTTTCCTGTGCCAAGTCTTCTCACAGGAGGGCTTGGTTAAGGGCCTCTTCAGGAAACCCGTGCCGCAAGCACCTCTAAGCCCAAGATTACACAAGCAACTACCATATGCTATGTCCACGGCTGTGTTGTCTTTGCCCGCTTCGACGAGCAAGATCTCCAGACAACACGGAACAGAACTGCTTAAAACCGAACCAACGTGAACGCTCCGAAATCCTTCACCAACCTGCATCTGACACCTCTGAGCCCGACCCATCGATAAACATTAATGGGACAACTTCGGAAAATGTCTCTCTCTCACTCGGCGCATTTCGGTCGCCATCTGTCCCGTCGCGTGAACATCGATGAAGAGATTCATCGTGGAATTTACGACCATCTGCTCTCTTGAGACTGTGTGTGCTGACCCGAGATGACCTCCTCACCCACCCTCCGTACAGCCAGCCGTCCTCAACACACACTCCTGCGCGGCTGTGAGAGAGGCACGGAGGAGGATGCCCACACGGCACGTTACTTCCCGTGAACAGTAACGCCGAAATGCTCTCTTTAGAATATCCTTGACGTCAAAGGGGTCAAAACCAACGAGCCGTCGTCGTCCTCAAAGAGACGCGCACGACCATTGAACCCGTGACGACCTGACGCCAGCACTGAGGGACCGGTCACGGTCCCCGTGAGTCCGACAGTCGTTCTCTCCCTAAACCACTACCAGCTTGGTTTAAACTTGCCAGTGCATGGCCTCGGGTCTCGAGGCAGCACCGGGAACGCCACTCAATCCCGCCTCCAGATATGCAACATAAACACAGGGACTGGAGGTGTGTGTGTGTGTGTGTGTGCGCGCTGGAGGAAACAACATGGGGGCGGCACGACGCGTCGTCCGGGAAGGCCACATTCTGAAACGCTATAGCGAGAAGACAAAGGAAGAAGGAGCCAGAGGAAAAGCGTGGACACTACAGCTCCAATCAAGATCCCTCCCAACTCTCCTTGGAGGCAACCAGCGCCACCTGTGCCGAAGAATCTGTAGTTTCCAAACTGGACTCCTCGGGCCATCTCACAGCGCACGCAGGAGCCGACAGTATACAGTACACGCCACCATAACATCATCTAGCGAGGGGAGAGCCAGCAAACTCATCACCTACAGCGGAGAAGAACCGACCATGATCAACACAGAGCACCACACAGGGAGGGAGAGAAGACGTAAGGCAGCGCCAGTGGCGTCTCATACCCTGCAGGCTTCTACCCGTGCACGGCTCCCTCCTCTGCTGAATGTCGCACCTCAATCCTAGAACTTCCAGGGCAGACGCCACAGCCGCGGCTTCAGCCCTCATCCTACGGTCTCGAGGACTCGTGACCCTGCATGACAACACATTTCGTAACGTTCAGGCAAAATGGTGCCCGAGTCATCCACATTCATCAGGCAAGAGGGGAATGCCTTTGATCAGAATCAACAGAGCCATCATCACCAGACGTCGCGTCAGCTTGGTTGTAACACGGGAAATATCCCGCCCCCTCTAACCCCAACCCCAACCCCCTCTACCCATGCCACTTCGCGACCCCCAAATATCACGTCTGGTCCGCTGTGATGTTTACACTTGGCACACTCGTTATGGCTGTTTCTTTCTTTAAGTCTACAAATGTGATCGGTTTAATTCTTTTCGTGCCAAGGTTGTGCATGTGCGGGGGAGATGGATGAGTGGGTGATTGGATGGCTGTACGTGTGAGGAGGAGAGGGGTGAAGAAGTGGGGTCGTATCATCCAAATGCCTATCCACCAATACCAACAGATACTCACCTAGGCCAATAATCATTAAGCGCATCCTATTTAACCCATCGCCCTTGTGTATATACATAGTTCCCGGACCTGAATGTTGGGGTAGAAGACCTCTGATGCCATCGGAAGGTACACCAATGAGGTAAGGTAGAGTCCAAGACCCTCGTAAGGTACATCTGCAGTAAGGCAAGCGAGGTAAAGGAGCCAGGCATTCTGTCCACGACGGAAACATGCAAATCTGCCAGTAGGGAAACCGAACATGTTCCTCGCTCTTCCCTCAAACCTCCAATGGTCGAGACCCTGCGCACCGATGAATTAGTTCGTGTTGGTAAGGCGCGAATTGCGGCCTTAAAGCGTCACTGACATGGCTTAACTCGCACACCGTCACACACAAACACACTTTCCCGTTGCCACGCCCTACTGGAGTCATTCTGCCGTGTCGCACCGAGATAACTGACTGTCGGTGGCGGTCACGTGCCATCCCGGGCCGACGTGACTACCACTAGTTATCTTGGTGCAACACGGCGCTGGAATCCGACTCCAACAGCAAGGGCCTGACGGAGGGGAAATGTGTTCGTGTGACGTGACAAGAACTGGGGAAATTTTGGTCTCATACATGCTGGTCTACTGACCACACACACACACACACGGCCAGGCAACACACACGCGACGCTTAAAACTCTCTCTCTCTCTCTCTCTCTCTACATGACGTGGACACAAGTCGTTATCTTCGCGTGACGCTGTTAACTACCTATGTGACGATGCGGTATGACGTTATCTTCAGCCGTGGCCACGGGGACTGACAGCGGACGTGGTCACAGCTGACTACTCCTCCTCCTGCAGCAGCAGCAGTAGGCTGCGACAGGATGGGGTACCCGAGGGCCACCCGCCTTACGAGGAGGAGAAGTCCCTGTGCGAGACGTCTCCTGGACGGGAAGTTGTTAGCATTCAACGCGACGTAACCTTTAGTGGGTGTGTGTGTGTCAATAATAAGGAGTGCCAAGAGAGGGAAGACATTAAAGGTGCCTGACTGCCTGCCCGCCTCAGGCCCAGGCTCGTGCGTCCACGATTCAATCCTCCTCAAACGCTACAGTCCCCTCACGTGCAAAAACAAAACAACAACACCGAGCGAGCTACTCAGCGGTCTTCGGAGGCATATTTATTTTCACTATGGTCTCCGGGGGCAATACTAAGGACATTCCCACGGGAGATAAATACCACAGGGAAAGGGAGATTAAAGACGGATTATAAGTTGGCTCGGCGGCTAGGCTGCTTAAGTATGAATGGAGATGATGAGGCTGGCAAGTGAAGCTGATGGCGTGCTTGACTTCTGGGCACCGATGATCACTCGAGAGAAATTAGGTTATAAAATCCTGATCTCAGGTGCACTCTCTTGCCCCTGCAGCACGACGGACGGTGTGACAGCCCGGCCTTCGACCTTAACTCCAAGGACTAACCGTCACACCCAGCGGGTCGTACCGTCGTGCACAAGGGTCGTACCGTCGTGCCCCAAGGTTAAGAGAGAGAGAGAGGAGGGGGGGGGGAGAAACCATTCCTGACCAGTTGTGTGGCCGTCACACATCGAACCATGCGACCCAATTAGCCTATCAACAAGGGTTTTCAACTGCTCTGGAAAAACCTTTGAAAGTTAGACGGTGGCGCGGAGAAGAAACGAAAGATATTCTTCACTCCATCATCTGCCACACTCTGGGGGTGGACATGATAAAGGTATCATACAACGCCGGTACTTACGGCGGGTCTCCCAACGGTACAACCAACAATTCTCAACTTTGGGCCACGGTGGAGTGAGGACGCCTTGTGGTTTGCTCTCTCCTACTAATGTCTCGTATGTAGTTCAGTCGGCAGCGGACTCCACACACCCTTTAATCACCCCTTCCCTCCCTCCACCACTACAGTGCCGCACGCTACACCAACCATCATCATCACACACACACACACACACACGCACAACTGGACCCTAATCATCACAAATCATGCGTCTGTATCATGCGTCACCGATGAGTCAGAGATCCGCTAATCCTATTACCTATGATGAGGCACACGTGACTCGGTAACAATACAGCAGTATTACTGGAAGTTGCTGTAATACTGTAAGGCTCACAATCCCGATTCAATTGTATTTATGTCTATATGATGGACAGCTAGCGATGTGTGGCCAGGGCCTGGTTCAGGGAGCCTGTCCCCAGGGCTGGTGACGATAGGAGGATAAGGGCTCAGGGAGCCCTCTAAATGCTGGCACCAACAGTCCCCACCAGGGGGGTCAGAAGACTTTTTCATCTAATGCGATTCTTTGAGGGAGAAGTGGCGGGACGGGACAAGGGAAGGTAGAATCTGAAGAGAAACGAGAGAGTTTAAGAATACACACATGCACTGTGTGTGTGTGTGTTTGTGTGTGTGTGTGTGTGTGGGAGGCTTGCTGTGAGCATGGGATCTGCTCCTCCCACCCACCCACCATGGGAGTGCAGTAAACACCCGGACAATGCGGCCGATTCCGCGGGCGCGCCCGTTACCCGGTGAAACACACCAGATGGCCCGGGCGGGAGAGTGTTGTTCCCCTTGCACGTCGTCACGCCGCTGGGCTGCGGTCGGCGAAATAACCACAACAACGACTCTCCCGCGTTCACTTTCACCCCACTTTATTCCGTCCTCCCCGGCCCGGGCCCTAACCACACCACCATCTCTCTCTCTCTCTCTCTCCCTCCTCCTGCAGTCACATACCCCTAACGGAAAACCACACACCTCCTCCCACACTTGACCTGTTTAGAGCAGAGGCCAAAAGTCTCTCTTGAAAAGAAACGTTCGACTCTAGGATGGGCCTACAGGACTCTACGGTCCCCTACAGGGATCCACAATCGACCTTCTGACACCCACAGATTCACCACTACTGTAACGGTATCCCTCAATCGCCTGCATCCTCCGTAGGACAAGAGCGCGTGTGAGGGTTACAGACCCCAAAAGACACGGAGTGCCGGCCGGAGGCTCCCGCAAGTGTATCCTTATTCGGGGTCTCTCTCCTACCGACGTGCACACCACCATTGTCGACATTTATGCAGTGTGACGCCCACATCCCGCCTCGAAGGTCGTAACGAGACAAGTTTTTACCTGATTATCTATATTTTTTCCCCCACATCTCGCCCCGCCTTCCGACAACGACACAGACCTTGAAACCCAAACGCCGCAAAAACTGACACGTGTTGCATCAGCGGCGCGAACACTACCCCCCCCCCCAGCTGGCAGGGTGACGGCCGGCAAAGCAACACTGCCACACCCTGGCTGGTAGGGTCTCCAGTACACCACCACAGTACCACACTCCTCAACCACACGTCTCACTGCGGATGAGCTGACCCCCGGGAGTGGGAGAGCGTCACCCAACCCACATGGGAGCGTTCCGACAGGATATGTCCAACTTCTGTGTAGTGGGACCTCGCGCCGGGGAGCCATACATTGTCCCAAGACCCGTACGTCAAATTACAGAAGCTAAACATGCTTCGTTCTCAAAATACAATCCATATCATGTTTACATAAACAGCCTTACTCCTGAATACAACATCTCTGTGTGTGGGTCACAGTGCCCGTGGCGAGACGAAGAGGCAAACGCGAATACACTTTCCCCCGCGTGCCTGGAGGAGGCAGAACGGAAAATTAAACAAAAAGGAAGCAAGAGATGCCTGACAAGGAAGTGCCTTCGTCATGAGGGGCGGGCCAAGCACTTGCCCAACATCGTGAGCCAGAGGTCACGGCAGCTAAACGCCTGAGAGTGTCCGATCACGTGGGTTAGGCAACACGACAAAGACTGTTGTTACTATACTACACGCGCGTGGATCCCAGGGGTAACACCTGGACCGAGTCCTTACTGACGGAGGAGGAGGGGTAGGAGGAGGAGGAGGTCTTCATCGACGTCCTGAAGACGGAGGCGGACTCCGGCCCAAGAACCATGTTTAAGGAACACAAGCCGCCCTCCCTCCCCCTCCCGCTGCTTCCCCCAGCAGGCGGAAGACAACAAGCGCCAGGGTCCTGACAACCGCATCACCATCTGCTGTGAGAGCTGCTGTTGCAATGACTGATGCAACGGCTGAATACAGCATCTTCCTTCTTGCCTTACTTCCCTTCCGCGCTGCTTCCTCTTCTGCCTGCCTGCCTTCTTCCCTGAGTCTCTTGCCCTACCCTACCCCATACCTCCCTTTCTTCGCTTTCCATTTCACGCCCACCTGCCTTATTGCCTTCTCCACCCACTTACCTATCAACACATCATTCTGCAACTTACATGCATTCATTTCTGTTTCTTTCGCTTGCCTTCTGCCAGAAATGTACAAAAGTCATTACACGAACACCCTGAACGTCCCATCACTATACGGCTAACTCAAAACTTGAAAAAGCACTCGCCCGCATCAGCTTAACTAACCAGGCCGGGAACCGAATGGCGGATGGCAAGCCTAAGAAACACATTTCCCTGGGTTAAGTTAATTACGAAAGTTATCATCCCGTCGGCGGCAACCACGCCTCAGGACCGTCCATGAAGGCAACAACAGCAGCAGCGTGGTGAACCCTTCTGCGGCGGCCCCGACCGCCATGAGAGAGGAGAGGAGGCGACGCAGTGATCTCATGGCAAGGCTGGAGGTTTTCTTGGGCCACATCTGAGCCACAACACCAGTGGTGCTCCTCCTTGCTACCACCACCATCAGTGGTGGCGACAACCCCCACACCCGGTGGAACTCTCCCAGCCATGAAGACGACGACGACGACCACCACCACCACCACCAACAGCAGGGCTCTCACGCTCACGAAACACTCTCACCTTACTTCAGCCATCCGATGCCTTGACCTCAACCTTCAGCACCTCACCAAAAAATCCCCCGGATCATCGCACATCACGAGTCTCACTCCAACTTTCATCAACATCCAAATTCCAAGTTATCACCATTCCCACTGACACTTACCACCATCACTCTCATTCCCTGTTAAAGTTACCATCACTCGTTCTCGTTCCCATTCCACCATCGTCAGTCACCAATCCGCAGGCCTCACTGTGACCCCAGTCACCAGACAGTAAGTACCACTCCACCTCCTCCCCCTGGCTTAGTCCCTCCTCGTGAATCGGGAGGGAGGCTGAGGGGGACGAAAGAAGAAGTGAGGGAGGCAGGGAGAGGGAAGAGGAGCAAACGGTACAGACATGCGACACCGTACCTGGTCGCCACGGAGCCTCGAGAGACACAGAGAGACTCCAGTCATCCACTGACGTAAACAAAGAAAAAATCTTAGCCAGGCTCATCAGCCAAGCCAGCCATCTTGTGCTCCTTCACTGTACCTTTCCCTCTCCTACGCCCTTATACTACCCCTCCACCCTCCATCCTCCTGCTACTCCTCCTCCAAACCACCCAGTGAAAATAAGGAGAGAGAGGGAGGGAGACCCGATGAGAGCGTGGGAGGGAGGAGGCGCGCCAGGCGACGAGAGAGGGATGCATAGGCCTGAAGAGGCGAGGGTGGGAGGGGGACGGAGACGGTGTGTATCAAATATCAGCTGTAATGTGACACGGGATGCCTCCACCAACACACACACACACACACACACGGGTCGGGTATAGGGGTCCTTCCCCGTACAGGATAAAGAAGTAATTACAAAACACAGTCACACAAAGACACACCCTCGGTGTAAAGTACGCCCAGTACTTGAAGTAATTAAAACAAAATCTAATGAGCATTACCTCGTCAGCCTGTGGACAAGGTGCCAGATATCACCATCCAGGGAATCTGTCACAACAGTAGCAAGCAACACACGCTGGACCAGGCAAACAACCACGTACAGTTACACATCAAACAAAACACAATCGAAAAAAAATGCACTGTTTGTAAACAAAGTGGAACATTACAGGTATTGTCTGAGGGGGAGTGATACCGGCTTGAAGGCAACGGTACCTCCTGGGAATCCGACACGACTCGAGAGCAGAATCTGGGACGGGCAGACAGACAGACGGACGGACGGACGGACCCCATCATGAGGAAGGGCCTGCGTGGAGGACACCGAGACACGGACCAGCCGCGCAGGGGATGACTGGCTGACACACCGGTTACGGCGGGTTACACACACAAAGGCCTCGTAAGGCGATACAAAAGCCGGGAGGAGGAGGAGGAGGAGGAGGAGGAGGAGGAGGAGGAGGAGAGAGGCAGGCAGTCAGCAACCGACTCCCGCCGTTACAGGACACCACCGTCACGAAACAGTTTCCTTAATCAAATGTTGGATACGGAGGGAGGTTGGTTAGCTGGGTGATCAGTCTCCTCTGCGTACGGGATCTCCGCACTTACGCCGGCGTCGTCTGCAGTTGCGTCAGCGTCTGCGTCACACACACACACACGTAAGACAACGGGAAACAACATAGAAACCAACAGTACGCTTCCACAATGAACGGAAGTCATCACCACCGTGTGGGGACTCGAGAAACAAACAGCCTGGTGGTACAGCGTCTTGTATTACGGTGCTACATGTCCGTCCTCTCACCTTACCACATACTACTCCCACTTCAGCCATATTACCCTGCTCACATTTTCTTTTAAAAAAATTTTGAAAAATACTTTGTATATCATGTCTCTTCTTCCAGCGCCTTTGTGATCGAGCAAGAGAGAGAGAGAGAGAGAGAGAGAGAGAGAGAGAGAGAGAGAGAGAGAGAGGATATTCACGACCTGAAGCCATGCTGCTGTTGCTTTCCATGACTGACGCCAAGAAATCAGTTAATAAATCTTAAATCTGGGAGTATAAAAATACTTTTCCTAGCGAAGCGGGACCCTGGCACCGCCATCCCGTTTTCTTCCCCAGACAACACGCGGCCTGAGGTCTTCCTCGGACTCTTTTTTTCTTTTTTCTTTTTTAATTTCCGGGAATCTCTGTTAAACTGGTTCACGATCGGTCTACATTCCGATCCAACAAATATGTAAATTACGGCAAAATTAGTTGTTCAAACAGGCCACATGTGCGATATGTTTAATTAATTGGGAGAGGTGGGTGTGGGGACGGGCACCACGAGGATTAACACCTTTTAATCATACTTATGAGGGTAATTGGTGCCCGCGGCCGGTGGAAAGCAATTAACCTCGTTTCCCCGACTCAGACACACTCACGTACAGCTGATCTTCGGCTTCCCTACAGAGGAGGCATATGAGGAGAGCGTATCCGTCGAGCGGGAAACGTCTCAAAATGAGGCATTTAAAGTTGATTAATAATCTTCGTCTATTACGGTCTTGGGGTCGGAGTTTCTGACAGCGTTCGGTATCCGGGGTAATCAGTCGGGAAACGGACTTTTTAACCTCAAACGCATCACACTGGCAATACGGATGAAACGAAAAATGAATAAGCAGGAATAGATTTCCCATCAGCATCAGTGACAGAGGCAGAGGCCTGAACGAACACGCGGGGCGGTACACCTGCTTGGTGGTGACCCGCAGAGGTCAGCCAGGTCATGGCTCACGCCACCGTACCCGGCCCAGAAAATGAAGACGGAAAGCCTTTCAGAGTGAGTAATAATATCCCAATGCCCGGGCCACACCCATCCTGACTCACCGGTAACAATCAGTGACCTTACGCTAAACAACGGGCTAGAGACATCCAGACGAGGGGCAGAGGGCACAGCATCCTCATGCAGTGAGTGGGGTAGAATGAGTGAGTGAGTGAGTGAGTGACGTGAGGAAGTGTGACTGTGAGTACGGCAGTGTCCGCCAAAGTACTGACCGTCTGACCCAGGCTGACTAATCAGTAAACAAAGGCGAATATATCAGTCTAGAGCCATACAGTATCAGTAGGGAGTTAGAGGGAGGTAAGGAGGAAGAGGGAGGGAGGGAGGTAAGAATATAGATGGAGCCAGCGAGCCGGTCTATATCTGCATCCCCGACAGCAACTGAGGGAGAAGCCGCCAGTCTTCTGAGCTGGGTGTATTTTGTTCATAATATTCGCTTCTGTTTACGTGATGTAGTCTTCGTGGGGCAGGGTAGAGGGACTGGGCCCAGCTGTTGGAAGTGGCAGACCAAGCAACCCCTGCACAGCCTGGCTGGTCCAGTACACTCCGTAGGTACTTGTCCAACGCCGTGCGCACCGCGGCAACCTAAGAGTAAATCACACACACACACACACACACACACACACACACACGGACACACTCACCATACGAATGAAGGCCTTCACTTGACTTACACTCACAAATGCGAACAGTCGATCATCTTATAACACAACGTTCGTACAGCAAATATACAACCACGAGTAAAACTGCGAAAACATCGTGTCGTTAACACGTTAGGGCTTACTTAACATTCGTAATGAGACGTCCCGCATTCACCATTCACAATCCCGCGTCCAGCACCACGTGGAAGGGAGGGCGTGAAAGGCGTCTCAGGGCGGCCCTGATCCACAGAGTAAAGAGAGGAACACGGTGGGGCTGGAGGGGGGGGGGGGAACTGGATCATAGAGGAGCAATCTTTTAAACCAGGTGAGGAATGTTGGTGTTTGACCAATACTGGGAGAGTGGGGAGGGAGTGGAGGTTCTGGCTGTGTGAGAGGTGGCCAGCTCGGCGGATTAGATGAAGTGGCACCCCCGAGGGGAGGCAAGGGAAGGTCAGGACACAGTGGGGAGGGGGGTGATGGGGGAGGGTAGGATGTCTGGGAAAAAAGTGAGGGAGGGGAGATAGGGAAGGGCAGAGTGTGGGAAGGGAAGTGAGAGGAAAGGGTGATGGGAAAGGTGAGAGTGTACAGGGGAAGGGGAGAGAGAGAGAGAGAGAGAGAGAGAGAGAGAGAGAGAGAGAGAGAGAGAGAGAGAGAGAGAGAGAG
>JAYMFT010082511.1:0-14250 GCA_038088735.1 Panulirus argus | reverse complement strand
AGAGCGCTGACCATGCTGTTACGTAACTGTGAGAGCGCTGACCATGCTGTTACGTAACTGTGAGAGCGCTGACCATGCTGTTACGTAACTGTGAGAGCGCTGACCATGTTGTTACGTATGTGAGAATGCTAACCATGTTGTTACGTAACTGTGAGAGCGCTGACCATGTTGTTACGTAACAGAGTGCTGACCATGTTAGTACATAACTGAGACTGCTGTCCATGTTGTTACGTAACTGAGTGTGTGCTGACCACGTTGTTACGAAATAGTGGCAGGGTCAACAATGGACATGGTGAACCATGGTCCCGTTTTCCTTTCCGTTTTCCTTTGCTAGATGTCAGGGAGTTCAAGTGGGTATACCCCTGGCGCTCCAGGAGGCATTACCAACACAGAGGCCAAATGATCTGTTTACACTGCTCCCGGCATAAGGGACTGTTTACAGACCAATGTTTACCGCTCCTCTCTGTAAAAGTATTGACATCACATTGCAAAACTTTAATGTAAACTGGGAGAATATTGGCTTACGTGTAAATATTGCGATTCTTTCTTTAGAGAAAAAAGTAAAACTTTATTTCTCTAGGGGTTTGAGGGGGAAAAAGGGGGAGATATTTTGCTCCAACGTAAACTTTTATTATTTTTTTTTTCCACCTTCCTTCTCTATATTGTGACAATCCAGCCATAGCTGATATTTTTTTTTTTTTTACGACATGTCGTAAAGCCTATGACAAAAGAAAACTTACGTAAATATACGTTGGGGACGCCTTGGAAAATAGGAGCCATAAAAAGGGTAGGAAAAAAAAGACGAAAATCCTTAATAATTTTCATCCCAAGGGAGACCATATGTACGCTAGGGTGATAATTCCCGCCAATGTTCCCTGCAGCGGCTGATGAGATTCCCAGGGGGTCGCTGGTCTGAGCGGATGCCCTCTGGCGGCGGCCCAGTGGACTCGCTCCTTCCTCCCTCTCAAGGAACAGACGACCCAACGTCCTGAGAGAATTGATCAGGTAAAATGGTGGGAGGTATGTGGTTCTTGGTGCTGTTGTAGTACAGGAGGGATGGTGAGGGCTGGCCAGGTACAGGGCAGTGGTGAGGGCCGGCCAGGGTCGGAGTGCTAATACGGGATGGCCAGGGTCGGAGTGCTAATACGGGATGGCCAGGGTCGGGGTGCTAATACGGGATGGCCAGGGGCGTGTCGTTGGTAAAGGCTGGCCAGCGGTGGTGAGGGCTGGTGAGGTATGGCCAGGGGCGGGGGCGGGGGCGGTCAGGGGTGAGGGCCAGCCAGGGTCGAGGCGGTAGTTAGGGCCAGATAGGAGGGCAGGGTCAATGCAGGCCTCGCCCGGGTCTGGTGCACAGTTTATGGCGATGTAAACATTACGGGTGTAGAAGGCGGCAGCAGCAGTCCAGCCAGGGTCGCACTTTATGTGAGCAATAGCTTAGGGCGGCATTGGCTGTAGGACCCCTCCACCACCTCCACCCCAACGCCGCCGCCGTCCAACGCTCCCGGACTATCCCCACTCCGTCTTACACCACACTCAACCATCCCAGTCTCCTACTGGACTATCCCGCTGCATATATAACCACACTGAACCATCCAAACCTCCTGCTAGATCATGACGACACACCTGTCCCACTTCACTAGAGACTGCCATAAATATCATTACGAAAAATGAAATTGACTTTAAAGAAACACAAATGCAGTTTCTTCTTCCGTTACCACTCAAAATTAACACCGAATCAAGGAAAAGAGACCTGAAGGAAGGCAACATTCTATACGAGATATGTTTGGCATAATCTTACATGTAAATAAAAGGGTTTTATTTCAACTTTTTTTTTTAAATCTATATCTTTTTTTTATGTTTGAACATTTTTACTCTTTCACAATTGTAGATATTTTGTTAAAGAAATAAATCCGCCGCTAATGACCTTTTGTTGTTGACACGGAAGATATTTGCAAATGATTAATCATTTAAGATTAATATAATCATGGGAATTTGAGAATAATAATGCGAGATACTCTTTTACCCGTTATTTATTGTGTAGTTTATATACAAGCCATTTACCATTTCCCGCCATATAAATGAAGCTTAAACTACACATCATTAATCAACATAAATGCATCTAGAACCATACTTTACTGAGCAATAAGTTGGGTTTCATTTCCGGCTTGGGAAAACACCTTAATGTTATGGAACATTGTATAAAAACAGAGGAGTACGCCATCATCATCTGGCCATGAGAGGGAACTATATGGCACTAGATTAATGAAGGTCAGATAACTAACTTTCGTCTAAGACACTGTAAGCTGAGCCCTCGCCTGTGTATGTATGTGATGTGACTGTCCCCTTCCCTTCCCCCTTCTTGCTTATGATGTTCGATTAACCCCCTCCACCTTCCTCCTCCTGTGTAACTGTTCAGCAGCAGGTCCGTTCGTCTGTTCAAGTCTGGCTGGTTGCTTGGGCCCTATCGACTGTCAGGTGTCGATTCAAGGCAGTCAGCGTCAAGCCACTACTGCATCTACCAACCGAGAAAATCCTTAACGCCTTCTTCACGTGATGGTAATCTCAATGGTACCCTTCGAATTATTCTGATATCGCATGTATTTCTCTAGCTAAGTACGAGTATGTGGCCCACCAGTTGTTCAAGTACAGCCCAGTCAATGTATGCAGCCGGGCAAAGAGGAAACAGTCGATTTCATTAATCTTATCATTTTGTACACAAACACCAAATATCATCCAAATTCATCTATCTGATCAAAATTTCAATCTTATGTTGCGGTTTATTTCCACTTGCAAAAGTTCATACGAGCAAACTTAAACCTGCCAATACCTTCCGCTCAGGTATTATAAACCCCAAGACATCCGTTCACAAAGCTCTGGTAGGGAAGTCGGAATTACTGGCTCGTTGGCTGGAAAGCAGTAATTGCGACGAGTCGGATTTCTTCGCTTTCAACTTTACCCATCTTAAGACGACGACTGCGTCTCCAGCTGTTGGGGAGAACTTTACCCCGAGATTATTTTTATCCATTACACCCACTCCTCCCCTCCGGCCGTCGGCTGGAACAGTTCCATGTTCCATCTCTCAAAGTTTGGGATTCCGCGCGTTAACTTTGTCTCCTCCAGGGAACGCCCCGAGGTAATGAAGTAAGTTCCAAGACTGGCGAAATATACTGGAAGACTAGAGAGCGGTGGGTACAGACTACTTCCTGGAACTCTTGGAAATACGCGTAACTCATATTACGAGCTGACTGATCCAGTAGATCGGTCGATCGAGCCATCCAAGTGTAAACTGTGATTATGTCAATCTTGATGGGAAAGTCAAGGACCACATAGGTCGTGTGGGAGGGCACTGTCCTGACTCTGGGTACAAGGTAAACATCTACTGACAGACCCGCCTCTGTTAGTGTTCCGGAGGACAAAAAGGGTGCAGGATGTACCACGGAGCGGAGGCTCAGTTCATGACAGAAGGCTTGTGGGAGCCCAAGGGAACAGTCAGATGTCTTGCAAAGGTTCAGCGTGTAGGGGGAGGGGGCGTCGTCAAGGGATGGACTATGAGGCGATGGAAGGTAACTCCAGGTAGACAGAGTCGAAGTCAAAAAGTGGTTTAGAGGGACGGTTATGAGCGTCTAATGGTAGCCCAAGGCACGAGGGAGGGGGTCATATGGTACCCTCCCAGAGCGGAGGGAAGGGTCTAGTGATGGTCCAAGGCAGATGGCAAGGAGCTGGTGGTGGTCTGATTCTTGGGAAATGGTCAAATGATGGTCTGGAACAAAGGAAAGAGTCTCTTTGTGGTCTGGATCATTGGTAAGGCTCTAAGTGACGGTGTACTCCAAAGCAAAACACAGGGAGTGGAAGCTGTTCAGATCGATAGCTCAGAATACAGGTCTCGTCTCATTCCAGACAACAGAGCAAGGAGGGATGGCCTAGTGTTGGTCCACAACACAGGAGAGGGATTCAATGGCTTTCCAAGGCATGGGGAAAGTGTCTGATCTTAGGGTCTGATGTTAGGGAAGATCTCAAGATCACAAGGATAAGTTCCAGTGATGGTCCAGACCACAGAGAGTGGTTTACTCGTGTTCCAGACCACAAAGAATGGGTTAGTATTGGTCCAGAGAATGGGAAAAGATCCAGTTATGTTCCTAAGCACTGGGAAAGGGCTGATGGGTTGTCTAGATCATAAAGAAAGTCTAATCATGATCCTGAAGTGAGGAGAAAATGTTAATATCAATCAAGATCATACAGCAAGGTACAGAGAGGTCTGATACGCAATCCAGGACACAGGTAAGGGTCATAAGAAAGAACGTATTTGCTGGTAGTCCAGAGAGGAGGGAAGGTGCAGCGGCAATGTGCAAGTTAGGTAAGGTCCTGGCAATGGTCATTAGCATAGAGATGGGCCTAATCTGAGTCTCGAATATAAGGCAGGGTTAAGTTGCTTAGCAGAGCATAAGAAACCCTGCGGTAATGGCCCAGTTTATCGTGATCTAGAGCACAGAAGAGGGTCTAGTGAGAGTCCAGAGCATAGAGGAAGGTCCAATAAGAGTCCAAAGCACAGGGGAGGATTTACTGAGAGTCCAGGGCATTTGGGGACGGTCAAGTGAGAGTCCTGAGCATAAGGTAGGGTCTAGTGAGAGTTGACAGTGCATGGAAAGGGCTTATGAGAGTCCGGAGCATAGGAGAGGGTCTAGTGAGAGTCTAAAGCATAGGGGAGGGTCTAGTGAGAGTCCAAAGCATAGGGGAGGGTCTAGTGAGAGTCCAAAGCATAAGGGAGGGTCTAGTGAGAGTTCAGACCATAGGGGAGGGTCTAGTGAGAGTCCAAGGCATAGGGGAGGGTCTAGTGAGAGTCCAGACCATAGGGGAGGGTCTAGTGAGAGTCCAGACCATAGGGGAGGGTCTAGTGAGAGTCTAGACCATAGGGGAGGGTCTAGTGAGAGTCCAAAACATACGGGTGGGTCTAGTGAGAGTCCAGGGCATAGGGGAGAGTCTTGTGAGAGTCTAGACCACACGGGCGGGTCTAGTGAGAGTCTAGACCATAGGGGAGGGTCTAGTGAGAGTCCAAAACATAGGGGTGGGTCTAGTGAGAGTCCAGGGCATAGGGGAGAGTCTAGTGAGAGTCAAGAGCATAGGGGAGGGTCTAGTGAGAGTTCAGACCATAGGGGATAGTCTAGTGAGAGTCCAGACCATAGGGGAGGGTCTAGTGAGAGTCTAGACCATAGGGGAGGTTCAAGTGAGAATCCAAAACATAGGGGTGGGTCTAGTGAGAGTCCAGAGCATAGGGGAGGGTCTAGTAAGAGTCCAAAGCATAGGTGAGGGTCTAGTGAGAGTCCAGACCATAGGGTAGGGTCTAGTGTGAGTCCAGACCACAGGGGAGGGTCTAGTGAGAGTCCAGACCATAGGGGAGGGTCTAGTGAGAGTCCAAACCATAGGGGAGGTTCAAGTGAGAGTCCAGACCATATAGGAGGGTCAAGTGAGAGTCCAGACCATAGGAGAGGGTCTAGTGAGAGTCCAGAGCATAGAGGAGGGTCTAGTGAGAGTCTAGACAATAAGGGAGGGTCTAGTGAGAGTCCAAAGCATAGGGGAGGGTCTAGTGAGAGTCCAGACCATAGGGGAGGGTCTAGTGAGAGTCCAGACCATAGGGGAGGGTTTAGTTAGAAACCAAAGCATAGGGGAGGGTCTAGTGAGAGTCCAGACCATAGAGGAGGGTCTAGTGAGAGTCCAGAGCATAGGAAAGGGTCTAGTGAGAGTCCAGAGCATAGGGGACGTTCTAGTGAGAGTCCAAAGCATAGGGGAGGGTCTAGTGAGAGTCCACAGCATAGGGGAGGGTCTAGTGAGAGTCCACGATATAGGAGAGGGTCTAGTGAGAGTCCAGAGCATATGGGATGGTCTAGTGAGAGTCCTAAGCATAGGGGAGGGTCTAGTGAGAGTCCAGAGCACAGGGGAGGGTCTAGTGAGAGTCCACAGCATAGGAGAGGGTCTAGTGAGAGTCCAGACCATAGGGGATGGTCTAGTGAGAGTCCAAAGCATAAGGGAGGGTCTAGAGAGAGTCCAAAGCATATGAAAGGTCTAATTTTTGTCCAAAGCAAAGAGAAGAGTCCAGAGATAACTTAGAGCATAGGTAAGGGACCGGTGAGTGTTCTGTGCATTGAGAAGAGTCAAGTGAGAGTCCAGACATGTTTTAGGGTCTAGTGAGAGTCCAGAGCATAGGGGAGAGTCTAGTGAGAGTCCAGAGCATAGTTGAGGGTCTATTGAGAGTCCATAGCACAGAGGAGGTCAATATTTTGCCGGTCGAAGTAGCGAGGGTAGATCAAGAGCAGGTCCAGGAGATTGAAGAGAGTTGGGCCTGAGTACTAGTAGGACTCAGGGTTGGGCCACGCGCAGCAGGGGGGCACATTGGTCTAGCGCTGGTCCAGGGCGCGCGCAACGAGGCTGGGGTCGGCGTGGTGGGGCACGGTGACCTGAAGGCGCTGGTCCAGTGCCATAGAGCGGGTGATGGTGGCTTCGGCGTTCTCGTTGCCACTCCACGCCCTGTAGCGGGAGAGAGAGAGGAGAGGAGGGTGGAACAGCCCGAGATATCGGCTCAACCTCTCTCGAATTACTCAAATCATCAGAGAGTTTAACTATGCTTACAAAAAAAAAAACATTTTTATCATATAGAATTATAAAACATAAATCATAACTGATAAAATATGTGTATTGTTCCGTAATGGGAAAGTAAATTATAAGCATGCGAGGCCAAGCGTAAATTAAGCAAAAAACTTATTATAATTAATTGGACAAAATTTTCTGCTCTGATTAAAGTATTACCCATCATCAAACTCTTCAGAGTATTGATTGAGCTTAAGTATTCTTGCATGTACATGTGGCACGCATATTACTGCAATATAAGTTTATGCAAGCATGCATCAATTTGTTGCATAAATAACATAAATATTACGTAATATTAATATTCTGGCTCTGAGTGAAACGAAGCTTAATAGAGAGTAAGAATGGTTTGGAAACGCCTTAGGAGTAAAGTCGTGGGTTGGTTAGAGGACAAGAGCTAAGGAAGAAGTGGCAATACTCCTGAAGCAGTTGTGGGAGTGTGATACAGCGTAAGTGATTTCTAGATGAACGTGGGTAGAAATGAGAGCGGATGGCGAGAGATGGGTGAATATTAGTGCTTATGCACCTGGTCATGAGAAGAAAGATCATGAAAGGCAAGTGTTTTGGGAGCAGCTGAGTGAGTGTGTCAGCAGTTTTGGTGCACGAGACCGGGTATTTGTAATACGTGATTTAAATGCACATATGAGTAATGTAGCAGTTGAGGGAATAGTTGAGGGGGTGCATGGGGTATTCAGTGTTATGAATGGACCTGGCAAACAACTTGTAGAGTTGTGTGCTAAAAGAGGGCTGAGTGAGAATACTTGGTTTAAAAGAGGGACATACACAAGTATACGTATGCGAGTAGGAGACGGTCAGCGGGAACTACTGGATTACATATTAATGGAAAGACATGTAAAAGAGACACTTTTGGATGTAACTGTGCAAAGAGGGGCAGTTGGTGGGATGTCTGATCACTGTCTTGTGGAGGCTAGGGAGATTTGCTAAGGTTTTCTGAAAAGAGGAAACAATGTCGGTGAGAAGTGAGTGGTGAGAGTAAGTGTGTTTTGAAAAGAGACTTGTGCGAATAAATACCAGGAGAGATTGAGTGTGGAATGGCAAAAGGTGAGGGTAAATGAAGTCAGGGGAGTGGGTGAGGAATGGGAAGTATTTAGGGAAGCGGTGCCGGCATGTGCAAGAGATGCATGTGACATGCGAAAGGTGGGAGGTGGACAGATTAGAAAGGGCAGTGAGTAGTGGGATGAAAAAGTAGTTTATGAAAGAGAAAAAAGAGGCATTTGGGCGGTACTTACAGGGAAGGAATGCAAGAGGAAGGTGCAGGGGTTAAAAAAGAGGGCAATTGAAAGTTGGGGTAAGCAAGTGTCAGTAATCTTTAGGGAGAATAAGATGTTTTGGAAGGAGGTAAACGTGCGAAAGGCAAGATAACAAATAGGAAAATCCGTGAAAGGAAGCAAAAGGTGAAGTGATAACATGTAGTGGTAAAGTTAGGAAGGGATGGAGTGACTATTTTGAAAGACTGTTGAATATAAAAGATGATACAGTTGCAGATGTAGGGCGTTTGGGTTGGGGTGGTATGCTAAGTGAGAAAGCCATGAAGAGCTGTTTAGCGAAGAGACAAGTGGTAGTGAAAGCCTAGCCGAAGATGAAATGTGGCAAGCCCGGCTGGAGTGGATGGTATTGTAGTTGAATTTACCAAGTAAGGGGGGTGCCTGGGTTGTTGATTGGTTGATAATGATTTTCAGTGTTTGTGTGGATCATGGTGAGGTGCTTGAGAATCGGTGTAATGCACGTATGGCGCCACTGTGTAAATGTAGGCAAGAGGGATAAGGATGAGTGTTCAAACTACAGAGGTATCCGTTTGTTGAGCGTACCTGGTAAGTTGTATGGGAGGGTATTAACTGAGAGGGTGAAGACATGTACAGAGCATCAGATTGGGGAGGAGCAATGTGGCTTCAGAAGTGGTAGAGGACGGGTGGATCAGGTGTCTGCTTTAAGGAATGTATGTGAGAAATACTTGGAAAAACAGGTTGATCTGTATGTGGCATTTAATGATTTGGTGAAAGTGTATGATAGGGTTGATAAATGGATGCCGTGTAGGTCTTAAGAATTTACGGTGTGGGAGGAAAGCTGCTTGGAGAAATGAGAAATTTTATCAAGGGTGTAAGAAATGTATACCAGCAGGAAGAGAGGAGACTGAATGGTTCCAAGCGAAGGCTGGTGTGCAGCAGGGGTGTGTGATGTCACCATGGTTGTTTAATTTGTTTATGGATGGGGTGGTGAGGGAGGTAAATGCCAGTCTTGGAGAGAGGGGCGAGTGTGTATTCTGTGGGGGATGACAGGGCCTGGAAAGTGAGTCAGATGCTGTTTGCTGATGACATAGCACTGGTGGTCGATTCGAGTGAGAAACTGTAAAAGTTGGTGACTGAGTTTGGAAGAGCATGTGCAAGGAAAAAGTTGAGAGTAAATATGAATAAAAGCATGGTTATTAGATTCAGCAGGGTTGAGGACAGGTTAGCTGGGGTTTGAGTTTGACAGGAGAAAAATTGGAGGAAGTGAAGCTATTTAGATATCTGGGAGTGGAGATGGTCGCTAATGGAACTATTGAAGCGGAAGTGAGTCATAGGCTGTGGGTAGGGGCAAAGGTTCTGGGAGCGCTGGAGAATATGCGGAAAGAGAGAACGTTATCTGGGAGGGCAAAAATAGGTGTGTTTGAAGGAACAGTAGTTCCATCAATAACATATGCGTGCAAGGCATTGGCTATAGATAAGGCTGTGCGGAGGAGGGTGAATGTGTTGGAAAAGGACAATATGTGTTGTGAGATGGTTTGATCGAGTAAGTAATGAAAGGGTAAGAGAGATGTGTGGCAATTATAAGAATGGTTGAGAGAGCAGAAGACGGTATGCTGAAATGGTTTGGATATATGGAGAGAATGAGTGAGCAAAGGTTAACAAAGAGGATATATGTGTCAGAAGTGGAGGGAACAAGGAGAACGGGGAGAACGAATTGGAAAAGAGAGGGTGAAGTGAAAAAGATTTTGAACGATCAGGGCCAGAACATGCAGGAGGGTGAGAGGCGTGCACGGAATAGAGTGAACTAGAACGATGTTGTATACTGGGGTCGACATGCTGTTAACGGATTGAACCAGGGCATGTGAAGCATCCGGGGTAAACAATGCAGAGGTCTGTGGGGCCTGGTTGTGGATAGGGAGATGTAGTTTCGGAGCATTACACATGACAGCTAGAGAACAGATGTGAGCGAATGCGGCCTCTATTCGTTTGTTCCTAGCGCTACCTCGCCAACGAGGGAAACGGCGATCAAGTATAAAAAAAAATTAAGCTTAATGAAGTTTGAGCATACGTATATGATGCATGCATATTACAGCAATACTAAGCTCACGGAAGCTTGCATGTACATGCTGCATACACATTACAGCAATATTAAGCTTAAGTAAATTAGCAAGCGCGGGATGCATACAAATTACACCAAATTAAGCTTATTACATATCACATCAAGTTTAATCAAGCCTGTACATACAGTCAACGAAATATATATCTATACCCTTGGGTTGGATGGATTCAGCAAACTTACTCCACAGCTCTCCCATCTTGTGTGGTGCCATTGCAACCCCCCCCCTCCCACGCCACCACCACCATCCCACACACAAAAAAAAAAAAAATGCAAGAGTCTGTTTACCAAAGTTCTTTCTCCTGTGACTCAAAATGTAAAGCACTAATGTATCGGTACTTTTTTGGTTAACTGTACGTAGCATATACATATCAAAGTTATACTAAACGTTGTTAAAACTTTCCCTTATCTAGGATATCCTTTCTAGTATCATCTTGCTGAATACCTCTGAAGTCGTGACAAATATGAAAGGCCTTTCTGCGAATCCCATCAAATATTGAAAGATATCCTTCCGTCAATATTCTAGACATGGCAACAAAAGCTAAATTGGGGCAAATATTTGACGCGTGCGTTCCGATTGATGCAGTGCATCAATGCAAATACACTTTACCTTCGGGCGACGCCGTTGGAGACGTCCCAGTTGAGCATGAGGGTGGCGCGGTAGTGGGCGTCCTCTGTACCGTCCAGCAGCATACCAAACCCTCCGTTCATTACCTCGCCCCTGTAGAAAGACACACATATCTCGAGAGTTATAACTTGCAACGCCCTGATCAAGTAGAATACTGCTGAGTCTTCTGTCATATTTAAGCATACAATGAATTTCAACATGAATAATAGTGAAAGGTCTGTATAAATTGGATAGCTTCACTGGAGACAAAATTTGTAAACACCTTAATCTGTCTTGACAGTGTAGTAAGATTGAATAACACATGTGGTACCGGACCTGACTCTCAGAAGCCACAATATATATATATATATATATATATATATATATATATATATATATAGATATATATATATTGACTGCCTAATGAACTTCTAACCTAAATCTTGTTTTCCCCTGAAGCTGTAATACACGAAAGCGCTCGGGACTTCTCGCGTTTCATTTTTCCTAGAGGTTATCTCCAGATATAAAGATATGGACGTGGCCAGATTCTTGAGGGCTGCAATAGTCTCATAAAGATGAAAAGGGGACTCCACTACATATTCCCTGTGGACATCATGTCAACAACACGAGAGCATGAGGAGGACAGGACAAACATCCGAGCTGCAACGGTGATATTGCTGGTGACTCCTACAGCAGGAGGTTCCTCCTCCTGCCTCTTCCCCCTGGTGACCAGCAGCAGTACCACCACCACCAGCAACTCCACCCGTGTCACCCGGGCCGGGGAACATGAGAGAGAGAAGGGACTGGAGTGGGGGAAAAACAAAGACAAACACGGCAATCTAAAGGCAACAAAGAGAACGGAACAAATTGAGGGGGAGAAAAATGGGAGGAGGGAAGGTTCCCCAGGAAACTGGCGGAAATTTGGAGGCGGAAAAGTCAGTCAGAGCGACGGACCAGGAGAGGGGAAGGCTAGGGGACCCCAGGCCCCAGGCTCGAACCCTGGGCCTGGGTTCCTGGTAAAAAGCTTTATCAGTAGTGTCAACTCGCGACCATTTTGTCAGCTCCAGCCAGAAACATTTGGCATTTTTGATATGATTTTTACATACTAACCAAACCACGTGTATATATAGCTATATACACTGGGCTAAATCAAGAGCAGGACGGTACTAGTTGCTACAGACTCCTCCTTTGTCGTTATGTAGTCAGCTCACATGACAGCAGAGAAGTCTGGATGGCATAACATGAACAGGTGACAGTGGGAGGTGTGCGTGAGGTCTTGTCATGACATAAGGGAAGGTCTGAAGGTCCTGTCATTACAGCGAAGGGGAGGTTTGAAGGTCATGTCACGACAGCAAGGGGAGGGAGGGGGTTCTGGAGGCCCTATCATGACAGAGGGGAAAGTCTGAAGGTCGTGTCATGACAGACAGGGAAGTCTGAGGGTCTTGTCAAAACAGAGGTGGACGTCTGAAAGCCCAGTCTACAGCGAAGGTCTAAAGGTCCTGTCATGGCAGACAAGGAAGTCTGAAGGTTCTGTCATGACAGACAGGGAAGTCTGAAGGTCGTGTCATGACAGACAGGGAGGTCTGAATGACTTGTCGAGGCAGGAAAACAGGCCTGGAAGCCCTGTAGAGACAGGAAAGTGGGACTGGACTTGTGTCAAGACAGGAAAAGAGTCCTGGGTCACCTGATTGGGAGAGGCACCTACGACGCCCTCTGGCCGTTGTCATATTGAATCTCCTCTCTCTCTCTCTCTCTCTCTCTCTCTCTCTCTCTCTCTCTCTCTCCAAACAAATCAGTTGACAAATGGATCTTTTGGAGGCTTTCCCTTCACCCTCCTCCGTCCCCTTTCCCCCCAAACATTTGCCAACAACAACAAGAACATAAATCTCCCATTCCTCTAAACAGAGTATTGATCCCTTCCTTAAAGACCTTTCCTCCCCTCAGCCGCCGTTGTGTGGGCGCAGGAGTAAACCAGTTCCTTCAAAAGGGAAAGGGTTGGTGCCTACCTCACCCAGCTCCAGGCCTCAAGGAGGAGCAAAACTTAAGACAAGGGTGTAGTACGAGAACCCATCCAATACGTTTCCCTCCTCAAGGCGAGCCATGGTTAAGACATCGAGCATATGAACCACTGAATGAGTCTCCGAGCAGGAAGTCGAACCCCTGATGACCTGAGACTTACCAAAGGATCCACGATTTTAAACATTTATTCAACAGGATAACACAGTATCTTCAACAGTCCTCTACTATCTGAAACACCTCCAGTATCTTCATTCTTGCACCGATGTCCTCATTAGTGAACCAGTATCCTCATCAATGCACCGGTATCCTCCACAGTGCACTGTGCACCGCTAACTTCATCAGTTCACCAGCAGCAGCAGCAGCAGTGCACCAGTAGTTACTGCAATGGTCCAGTATATTAGACGGTACACTGTTATCTTCAACAGTACGTCAGTTATTTTACACTGTGCTTAAGTATATCCTTCACAAGACCGGCATCTTAATGAATTTCTCTCGTACTTTCAACAGTATAGCAGCAGCATTCATCAGCACAGCAACGGCCTTCAACAGTATAACAACGCTATTCATCAGTTAAGCAACGGCCTTCTATAGTGCAGCAACGTTATTCAAAAGCGTAGCAACGGCCTTCAACAATGTAGCAACAGCCTCCAACGGTGTAGCAACGGTACTCAACAGTGCATTCATCATCTTAAACAGTGAAGCAATTTCTTTACCAGCGGACTATTATAGTACCATCATCGCTGAACAGATATCCACAAAACTGCACCAGTCTCCTCACCAGCGCACTTCTTTAACAGTGATCCAGGATCTTCAACACTTCACCAATGTCAACAGTGAACCATGACCTTTAAAATTTACCTTTTATCTTCAAAGGAGCACTTGTAACTTCAGCAGTACACCAATATCTTAACTGGGCACCAATATATTCATCTTTTTAAACAGTGAAGCAGTATTGTTCAACAGTGTACTAATATCTTCATCAATGTACCAACGTTTCTTATACTGAACGAATATTCTAAACAGAGTCCTGTGTATTCCACCGTGCATACGTCAGTCTCTTTTGTAGTATACCATTCTCCTCAGCTGAGAATTAGCACCTTCAACGGGCCACCATTGTTTTCAGCAGTGGGCCAGTATTTTCAACAGTGCGCTAACATCTTTGTGACACCAGTGGCTTTAATAACTACGCCCCTATCAACACTTTCACCAACGACTTCATTGCGTACCAGGATCTTCGACACTGCACCAGTATTTCCAGTAGTGCACCATCTTACCTACCATTATCTTCTGAAGTACACCTGTGTCTTCAGCTGTGCTCCAGAATCTTCCATATGCGGTGATGTCTTTACACAGTGCATTATTTTCCCCAACAGTGCACTGATGTCTTCAACAGTGCGCCAATAACAACAGTGCATCAATATCTTCCACAGGGCAACAGCATCTTTAACAGTAAAACAGAAGGGAAGGATTTACAGCCCCTCGCTCCCACCCCTTTTAGTCACCTTCTACGACACGCAAAGAATACCTGGGAAGTATTCTTTCTCCCTTGTACCCATGGATGATATATATATATATATATATATATATATATATATATATATATATATATATATATATATATAGAT
>JAYMFT010082500.1:0-14250 GCA_038088735.1 Panulirus argus | reverse complement strand
TATATATATATATATATATATATATATATATATAAAGAGAGAGAGAGAGAGAGAGAGAGAGAGAGAGAGAGAGAGAGGATATATGCTCTTACATGAACGCCTAATATATTTACATTGTATTTCTTTGTCTGTTTAACTCATCAAAGTTTTTTTAACTATTTCCGACTGTCGCTGGAGATAAATTGAAGTCTTTCTCATTCTAAGTTGGGTCAAATCATCATGCCTACACATAAACACCAATGGTTGTTTTATAACATGGTTCGTGCGGGAGGTTAACAGAGAACATGGTTTACTGTGACAAATACAGCAAGAATAGTTTCTCACAAAATAATGCGCATCAGCCTGTACTTCTGCTCCCATATAGTTCATCAACTCTTGTGTCCTCATTCCTCCAGTATGAGTTTGCCAGCCCTTTCCCACAACACCACAGTTAGTTACGGTTACATTCTCACTTTAAAAACCATGGACATATAGTTCTCACCCTATTCAGGTAATTAACATACAAACTATATTCAGTATCACGTCTTTAGATAAAACAAACTGTGTTCTACGCCTTTGTCAGTAGTAAAAAATTAGTATTTTTCACAGAATTCTCACTTAATGGCGTCGAGCACAAGTGACGTTCGTGTGGATTTGTCTGTTTCTTTAGCGCGTCGATATCCTCGTTTTAATTATCTCGTCTGAAGACTGAAGTTCAATGAGAGACATACTACAAAACATTTTCTTTGCAATGTCTTAACAGTTTACCTTACAGTCACAGTACATGTCCCTTACAGCGGACTGGCAACATTACCCAGTCTCCTGACAGAACCATTCCATGTTCCTAGTATATACTTAAAGAATGCATAATGCTCTATACATCTATCGTGAGACCTACGCTTTAGAACACTCTCATACACGTGGTAACTCGTCAAGGAGAGAATGTACAGGAATACATAAAGCAACAGACCTATGGGTCCTTTCGGTGCTGTTTGTGACAGTGGAAGAGATCAGAAACATGGAGATTAGTGTTGAGAGTCGTGTCAGTGATGGTCTGACACAAAGTAACAAAGCATCGTTTTCTGTAAGGTTGCAGGACAGCTTTTGTAAAATCCATTATCCAAGTGATTTGTTCAACTGTAATAAATCTTCATGAATTCTGAATACCTTTATTAGCAATTGTCATCACTATCATTCTCACAGGCATTTCGTGTTCATGTTTCAGTCCCGAGGGCGCGGCTGGGAGGCCTATGAAGGTCAACTGTAGCCCAACATCTCGATCTCCACAGTCCGGGGCCACTACACAGACTGCGCCATCAGTCCACTGTCCACGACACGAACGAGTAAGATAGAATTACGAATTCGATCAGCTAGATAAGGTGAAATTATTAGTTTTTTTCTATTACAGTCATCCTAGATAACAATTACTACACATCTAAAGAGGTAGTGACTCCGAGCTTCTTATGTGTAATTCGAGGCACCTGTTGGTAAGTCAGCTGCTATAATCTGCGTCCCAAAACCAGAGTAGAAGATTCCAGCCTTGTGTTCCGTGTAGTACGATCCAGCAGAAGTAGATCAGGAGACAAAGGCAGCTCGCTGAGAAAACCTAGGTGTAGGTCACTAAGCCAGTCAAGAGATGGTGTTGTATGGGGTTCGTTTCACATTATATAAATTCCCACAGCTTTACAAGTAACTGGAAGTACATAATAAAACTAAAGCTTACAAAATTCATTACATATAAATAGTAATATTTTCTATCTATCATCTATTACTTTATTCCAATTTACAGAGTGGATCAAGTGCATTCGGCCTTTCACTTTACTTGAACACATCCTTAGGCCATGTCCAGTGTTCTTAAGTGAAACATACACTTTCAGGCTCATATCGGCGCTTCTTACATTTTACTTTGCATATTAAGTTAACTCGTCAAGTGAGACTAACGTCTCCATGCACACTCCACCGTCACATACAAAACGACCTCACTGCACACAGTCAAAAGTAGTTCCTCCAAGGTCCACATCTGAAGTACCCCCAGGCCTAATGAGCTGACTCAGTGCATGTGTCTTGTCTCATCTTAGGGTTACCTACTCTACTCTTCCCGTACTGTTACTCCTGCTTCTCTGGTGTGGTCCAGAAAACAAGATAGCTTGATGTTTCTCATAAATTTCAAAGAGAAAATGGACATCTCACAAATCGACCACCACTGTCACCGGCCTGGAGTATGTTTTATGGCAGTTTTACACTTTGATAGACAGTCTGTCTTCACTACCTCGCTCTGTAATTATCCACCCAATAGTAAGCTAAGTAGTCAGGTGAGACTTGCACGTCCCAACGCCCTCCCTCCAAACATACACCTAGCCTTGGCAGCACATGATCAACAATCATTCCACTATGGTCCTCATGTGGCTATTCAAGTCGATCTTGGTCTCTACCACATCCCTGCCTCAGCCTCTCTTCTGATAATCATTTCACAACGACGTATTATCGATTAGATTAAACGGGATTTCATCCAGGTGCTTTTCTGAAAACTTCGTAACCACGTAACTGTCTCACATCATTCGAGTTTTACATTATTTCTAAAAAAAGGTTGGTCCAAGTACTGTATCACGCATGCCTAATGAACACACAATACGCAGCTTTTGTCTTTATCAGAGCCTTCAAAGCACCGCCACTTCCTCTTCCTTACATCACTTTACTCTCATTTTGCTCCACACTGCCAACCTTACTTAACCGTCGCTTCCATATATTTAACCTACCGCATATACAATTTTTCCTCGTTCATATCAATATTACCCTGGAAAGGTCCTCCTTCTTGAAACAAAATATCCTTTACCAACATCTTAACCCTGGACTTATTTCTATCCTGTCCCACTCCCCCTATAACTCAGGTGACATAACAGCAGTGTATAACTGTCGTAACTTCCTGTCTCCTAAGCCATAGTCTCTCGGTACCCTGTAAGCACGCACCTCCCACTTCAGTGTAAGAACACAGCGCCTGTCATTGACCATTCTTACAAGATTCATTTCGAATCACTCTCACGGACACCGTAGACAAAGATTATTCAATACATTTTCCCGAAAAGGATAATGTAATTATCCTACTATAAGTAACAAAACTACGGTTCTTTACACTTTCAAGCAGCTGTTAATCATGCCTAACAACGTTTGACAAGTAAGTACAACTTGTAGCGCCGCCAGATGAGAATCGACAGTGACATTCTCAGACCGACTTAGTTACATTGCTCGACATGCACTAAACCTCTCGACAACCCTCCCATGTTGAAAATCATGTACTGAATGGAAGGAACAACCGACTTAAGAAAAGGACATATATGCATATGATTGGTGCCCGATTCATATATCACTTCTACGTAAAGCGAGCAGAGGCTCGGCCGGCGTGACGGGGGGAATCGGAACATTGCGTCAGCTTCTTCACCGTCGCCGTCCCACTAATCACATTACTGTAGTGGTCTTACTGCGGCCTTGACAGGTTTCCTAAGGGCGGGCGTTACTAGGGTAGCTGGGGAGGAGGGAGGAAGCTGTGGCACGGATTGGAGCACTTTAGAAACAATATCTACACCAGAATCACGCACCAGTATGGACTACAGCAAAGCGTCTCTCAAGAGCTACGCTGCCGTAGTACTACAGACCTGAACTAAACGAGCCAGCCAACGCCCAATGCAGAGTGTGCTTAAGCCGGAAGTGGGCCTCGGGTTAGCTAATCTGCCTCTCTCCCGGGCTAGTGTCATCCCATAGAGCACGTACGCCAGCGAAAAACGTAAAATTGCCGCACGCAGCCAAGAGGATCGATCCATCGCTTCTGTGGACGTGACCGGGTCGACAGTTATTAAAAGAAAAAAAAGTTACTCTTCTTACATATATTGAAAACTATACACTCATACGATCTCTGATGGTGCCTTCAATTTTTCCATCAATGTCCTCGTAAATATGAGATTATGGATGTGGTGCTAACTTTAAACTGCAGATTTGGATGTGGTGGAAGCTTGCATCTGTAACGAAGAATACATCACACTGGAAATATAGACTCCTCTTTAGCACAGCAGGTGAACACTTCACAATTTTCCGTCAAAAATCATACAGGTGTCAAGTCATGAAATACTTGAGCGTTTAACAAGAAGGTTAGTATTCTTGGTATACATCTGCTGATTATTTACGAGAGTTTTAAATAAAGTCAGTCAGTTGAAGGAATCTTTCAAAAACACAGTGCAGTGGTTATCTACTAACCTAAGTTATTCCAGTCAGTTTCAGACCAGCATACATATATGCTAGCCAATCATAGAATAATCACTGTGACCCAGATTGTTCGGCATATCCCTTCCAGGTTATGAACTTCTCGAGGAATCATGTCCTGCATGACTGAGCTATACAACACCAAGGTATAGAGTCCTGGAGGCTCCTCAAGAGGCTATAATCATGCAGTTAGTTGTGGCCGGAGACACTCAACTCAGACTCCACACTCACCTCACTCACCAAGGCGTCTCTCTTTACCCCGTAGCGAACCCTCTATACAACACCTTTAAGCAACATCTCACAATCATGGTCAAAACACTGCCTTCCCAGTCCGACCCCATTAGTGACTTTGCATTCTGACCGTTCACTGACCTTTCACAGGAAACCCATCATGACCTATCACCTCACTTCATTGTAATCTTCCTGTGTAATCTCATACTAACCTCTGTCTACCTGGCCTCCCACCTAACCTCTCCAGGAGATTTCCCCCTGGTCTCTTACTGTGAGCTCCTGGCGATCTCTCAACCAGACCCCACACTGGCCTCTCATTCTGACGTCACAATGGCACTGCAACTTCTCTTACTGACCCCGAGGTCAGTATAGTAGTTCCTGGCCCCACGGCAAACCCTCATCCACTGTTTTTTTATGACCCCCATGGTAACCTGAAGCCTCATGGCAACCCAAAACATCCACGGTAATTCCTGTGATCAACAGTATACACCTCACAGTAACCTCGGCTCTAGACCTGAATCCTGACCTGTCTGCTTATGAATTTGTGAAGAGTCAGTTTTATGAATGTCAGTATTTTGACAGAGACAAGCTGTAAAACTTTCCGTTATCTGGGCCTCTATCATGAGTCGAAAATTCTATTAATTCAACCAATTGTCGCTCGACCCCTGTAATGCCTCTTCCGTGTCTGGATGACAAACTAAAGTATAATGTACACATCCTCGCCGACCTGCCTCTGTCAGGGAATTAGAGACGCTCTTATGCATGTGTTGTGACAAGTTTTACGGAGGATAATAATCGAAAGCGACGTCATTGTATAAGGTGGCAGTGATGATGGGAGCAGTGAAGCAAGTAGGTTAGCGGCAGTGAAGGTAGCCTCAAAAACTGTGGCCACAGAGATAGTGGCAGCATTGAAGGTGGCAACTGTGAAAGCGACTGTAGTTAAAGAGATGGCTATGAAAGGTATCGACAGTACGAGTGTCAGTAATGAGGGTGGCGGCAGTGAAGGTGGAGGTGCCGGCTGTGGGCAGAGGCGGCGGTGGCAGGGAGGACACGTGCACGAGATGTCTAGCTCAGGGAACGGACTTCGACACGTGACCCGCTGTGGCCCGCATGCCCTCCCTCCGGGCGCTCCATCCAACCCCAGCCTGCAGAACGACAGGCTGTGCGCTTGACCGACACTCTCCTCGCGGACTGCACACCTACAGCATTAAAGTGTACATCTGCTTCGCGATACCCATTTTCCAACCTTTCTGTTGCAAGAATATAGTTCCTCCAGTTGATGTTCTGAGAAAGGGTGCTATGGATTTAGCTCGTGGAACAGAGTCATCTGGCCTAAGCTTATATAAGCTCATTAGCAGAGTCTGAGCCAGTCGTGTCAGTCCTGCTGTGGGCAGGCGTATCGGTAATCCCAGCAGGGTGTTTCTGCGAGATATGCATGACGTTCGTGAACCGGCAGTGGTGGCGTTGCCCGCGAAGGAGATACTGTCCACATAAGAGGCTTTCCCGTCTGCGTCTGCCTGCCCCCACCCACCACCACCGCCACAAAACAACACGTGATCTGCTTGAATTCCGAACGCTTGTCTAGTATGAGTACGTATCTTTATGTGCACACCTCAAACTCGAGGCGTGCGATCGAAAACTTGTGAAACAATTGTTGGTGATACGTAACCTGCGGGCCATTCACCGTGCTATGGTCCTCAACACGTAACGTTAAACGCTGGTTGGCCAGTTCTGGTCAACTAAGTTATGCATGCTGGATTTCTAATGTGGAGGACAATCTTTTGATATTTTTGCATCTGGTATGTTCAAAAAATAAATCAGTCATAATTCAGCAGGTTTAAGGCAGGTACTAAAATGACAGGTGTAGGATATCTGTAAGTTGTTGAATTTATGATCACGTGGGGCGTTATCAGTCCAGAACCTGCTCGTAACAGACTTCGTATTAAGTTATCGGCGGAGATGTAGCGTTTTATATCAATGTGCTGCTAACCTGACGTACTAAAGCGGAATACCACTTTGTAAATACGAGCGCCCGTTCCTAGCTGCCGCTGGTGCCTCTGACATGACTAGGAAAAGCCAACTGGTTCACTTATTAGGGACATCCTCTACATGTAGAGGACTCTTCCTCTTCTCTTACGTAGTCTATGTATCGATGACGTCTCTTTGCACATACTTGTGGCCTCATCTGGCCTGGCCTGCATGGCAGGAATAATGAAAAAAAAAGGAACATGGTGTTACATAGTTCTGGACGCGAGATCACCAGTACAATGTTAATGACGTACCCACACTGCGATAAACTCGTGCAGATACAATTGACATTATTTTCTATTCCTCGTCCCTTACATAGGACGGTAGTAAACCTACCTGCATATTATACTTGTTGGCCTTATTGTTACTCGATCCTTATTACTGATGTTCGGAGGCTGGTGTTCGAGGTCAGATGAAAAATAGTGTCCAAGGTCAGTAGTAGGAGATATCTGGAAGTTGATGTCCAAGATCAGTGGCCACAATCAAATGATATCTTGTGACAAGAGTCTAATGTCGGTGGACGCTACTGAATTATTTTTCTTTTTGAGACCGCCTCCAAAATTGTTTCCCTATGATACCCTCCATGCCTATACCCTGTCTCCTTGTCTCAAATAATTGATACAGGATCACTGGCCGTTACAGTAGTAAGTAACTCCTGGATTCCATGAACTTGTTGCAGTCTCCCAAGGTCATGATGCTAAAGGCCGTAATCGTGCCACACTCACACGTGCAACAACGCTGCCCCTCTCAGGATATGCATTTAATTGAAACTTCAGTCCACATATCGAACAGGATTGAAATTCATTATGTCAAAAGATATCGTATCAAAACATTTATGATCAAGTGACGGAATATTTTGCACACATAACTGAGAAAGTGCTTTCCCCCGCACTTATTCAGTTAAGCAAGTTAATGACACTATGACACACACAGAACACTGTAAGTTAGAAGGTAAGCATTTGCCTCTGCACATCATCACTCGCAAGAGTACATTAACTGGTACGTCTTTAGACGGGAACCTAACACGTTATTAAATGTAATTGAGATTCTCAACCTTAACAGGCTGTGAAATGTAACTGAGACTCTCAAAGCCTAATCCTGGTGCTTCATAGATATAATTACATTTCTTCTTCCTTGCAGACGAGGGCGGGCAAGTGTCTCTCTAAAGCGGAGCCAGTCTCGGTGTTCCCGGCCCACCCGCTGGAGATCCTTGATGACGTCTCGCTCACACTGCACCACTTGGGATCCAACTTATGAAGAGTTACACTGACAACGGATACCTGAGTTCCTCTCCATCTTCCATGGATGCTGAAGGTAACACCCCTCTTGGCGGCCCTTCGCCGTCCAGACATGATTTTTTCCACTTCCGACGTTCGGCATTCAGCAACAGACAAGCGAGTTACGTGAATGATAACAGGGATAATGTCAGACTCTTGGAATATGAAAATGGTGAAGTTAAAGCCGACACATACATGCCAGGCCGTCATAACAAGTACAGGTTCAGCGGATCAGAGAGAACCTGCTGGAAAAACTTTTCCAACCCAATGAAAAATGAGACAGCGTCGGGAATGCCGACCCCAGAAGCCCAGCAGTCTGAGTGTCCATGTAACGGGAACTGCAATGACAGAACTGGTGCATCAGGATCCTTCAGCACAAGAATCCAGCAACACAGCAATGTCAGACTCGGCAATTCACAATCTGAAAGTGTAACTAATAACATGAGAGATATGTATGAATCCACAAAGAATGAGAACAGGTATAGTTCACGAAATTCGTTTGAATATTCCAACTATTTACAAGAGAATCAGAATCCATCATCTGATTTTCGAAATTTTTCTCCCCGAGGTACGACATCAAGTACTTCTGGTGTAGAGATGTTCGGCATGAATGGTGAGAGAATGGAGATGATGGCACACACTACAAATGAAGACCATGCACCATACAGAACAACAGTTAAAATGCGTAATAAAAGGCGTGCCAATGTCGACATGAACACATCCTGGCCATCCTCACAGATAGAACTCATGAAAAGACGCAGCGCTGAGATCTCGGAACTAAGACATGCACTGGAAAGAAAGATAAGAAATCAAAATTCTAAGTACAGTCGCCTTAGCTCGGATATTGACAACTGCAGTGATGATGCGACCAAGTTTGAACCTTACTCAGTTAACGGACGTCCTAAGAGCGCGTATGAATATACCTACAGAGACAATGATCCCATGAAGGAAAACAAAGCACCATCACCTCCACTACAGAACAGCAACGCCTGCAGTTACACATCACGGCCGTTTGCCTCAAGGCACCACAACAGAAACTCAGCTCCCCCTAGTTCGATTGACCCCCGAAAACTCAAGTACCTGATGGACGACCAAAGAAGATCCTCACCATTCGGTGACCAGAAGATTTTCGGGCCATTCCTTTGCCAGAGATGCTCACACCCAATTAGCTTCACTCCATATGCACAACGAAGAACTTCAATTACCTTCGGTGACGAAGGCGAGGACGCAGAATCTGAGTATTTCACACCTCAAGGCTCGCCAGGACCCAGATATTACCAGCCTCTGAAGAAGACACGATACATGGAGGGCGACGAGGAGACGTCAGAAGGTAAGGCAATGGCGTTGTTAAACCTGTGAGAATTGCATAGTGACATACATTTAATGCAATACCTTCGACTGTTCTCATTCTGAAGATACATTTTTTTAATATATCATCAACATTATTCCGATAAAACATTAACTAAGGTAATTCATAACTTTTTTTGTATTTTAAAGTCCTATTACATGAATAACTTTTTTCAAAAGAAATGAGAGGAAATAACTCGGTTGTAATTGCACCCAACCCGAGCTAAACATTGTACCCAAGAATAAGGTGTGTTCAAACAGATAATATGAAGTAAAATACCACAACTATTTCGACTGAAGAAATGTTAAATGAATAAGAAACAAGAAGAGTAATTGAGTATGTGTGTGATGCGTTACTTGAATCCGGTGGATCATACAAGAGTAGAAGTGATAGGTTAGTAAGGAGTCCCTAAAGTGAAGGTAAACTGTGAAGAGATACTTGGATGAGGCGCATCAGCAGCCAATGGGTCTTGCAAATACATGATTAAGACACGATATGCTCACAAAGACGCGTGTTACGGACAAAAAGAATACAAGGAAGACAGGAGCATGACTGATCCCTCTTTGGTGAGAAATTACATGTTAAGTAAGAAACATAGTGTGCGGTCTGGGAGAGGATTGAAAAGCGAGCTTGCCAGATCATATGGTAGCAATTTGTAGCTTAGTCCTTAACTGTAGATGGTACAGAACTTAAAGTCTGAATGATATGTTTTCGAGGATAAACCTTCAAAAAAAAATGAGATAGAGAACTGAAGCTTGATATCCCAAAAGAAATTATTTGAGAATTTGAGAGAATCAGAACCACTGCAAGATGTACATTATTAAAGGCCACCACGAAGCTGTGTGGTTCTGTATATACACGTAGGTTGTGGAAGAGAGGGACAGTATGGTGGAATGAAGATTTCTAAAAAAGTTAGTCGACAAGAGAAAGAGCGTTTGAAAGAAAAGCTAAATCTGCTAGAACACGGTGACGAATGGAGTGCAGAATACAAATTTAATGAAAACAAAAAGTTAAGAAGGTGGTGCTTATGAATAAAAAGAAAATAAATGAGGGTGTAAAGAAAAATAACAAATTACTGTGGTAGAAGGGTATTAGGTGTAAAGGAGAGGTATGAGTAATGAATGAGAGTATATTAGACAAGTCTGGAAGAATGCTTGTGAAAAAAGATAATGCTTGTGAAAGCTGGAGAGATTTTGTCAATAATATAGCAGGATTAGATGGAAGGAGAGAGAGGAATACATGTACGGCAGAGGAACACATTCTGAAAATGCGAGAAGAGTAATAATGCTCTTGATGAATGGAAAAGACAAGATTAAATGTGTTGTTGTGAGCGGGATGGCGGGGAGTAGAGATGAAACTACTGTGGACTGGATCTGGACAATATGTGTATGGAACCATGACAACGTGTTCCGTTCCTCTCCTTCTGCCACTGCGCGTCATATAAGACAACAGTCACACGCACATTCAGATCATCCCAACTTGAATTCTGTAACCAATACATCTGAACTGACATGACTCACGTGTTTCCCATTCGGTTGAATGTGTATGACTTGGCGACCTCACCCGTCAGACCCAACTAAGCCTGGTTATGGACGGATCAACTACTACCCCAACTGCGATGCCACCATCTGGATCCGCTCCTGCACACACGAGGTCACCCAACCAATCTCCGGAATCCAGATAGGTCAGTAAGTCAAACTGGACCACATATATCTTTTTATTACCCTTGTGTCTGAATAATCTAAATATCTTAGTTCTTATAAGGGTGGAGTCTTAGATCAACCTGATGCTGGTATTCTGTCACATGAAAGTAACGTCACAGTTCGTCAGGGGTATTGTAGCTTAATAGGTCCTTTACTAAAGGTAACAGAGTAACAAGCTTATACCCTCTTTCAGGTGTCATCCCCCGGTGGCTACGTGGTGCTTTGATCCGGAATGGTCCCGGCCGTATCCAGGTGGGCGATGAACAGTACAACCACGTCTTTGACGGCTCGGCTCTACTGCACAGGTTGGCTGCTTCACACCAGTAGAGTGGCACAGGTGGTCTGTTTCACACCAGGGGTGTGACACAGGTGGGCTGCTTCACACGTGAAGTGTGGCACAAGTGGCCTGTTTCACATCAGAGGTGTGGCATACGTAGGCTGCTTCGCACAGGAACATTGCACAGATGGAATGATTAAGACGATAAATGTGGCACAGGTGGGCTGCTTGACAAGAGTGCTACTGCACAGATAGGCTGCTTCACATGAATGGTATTGCACGGGTGGTCTGCATCATACAATGGTTAATGCTTATGCAAGCAGTCCCTCACAAGGGGTACCACACAGACGGATTGTCTCTCACGAGGGGTACTGTACAGGTGGGCCGTCTCTCACAACGGGTCTCGCACAGATGGGTAATTGTCTCTCACGAGGGGTACTGTGCAGAGGGCTTGTCTCTCATGGCTACTGTACAGCTGGGGTGCCACATGGGAGATGCTCCTAATACAGTAGGACTGCTTCCATTGTGGTGCAAAGGGAAAGTTTTATGTTCTAACAGTAACTCGCCAACTATGATGTTAAATAGCTTATGTACCCAGAACACTTAATGACATTTTCTTAAGAGTGCTAACAGAGAAAAGAATAGGTTGCTTTTTCCACATGATCTGAACGAAAACCTGATTACTGGTTTGTCACTGATATCAAATGTAAAATTATCAGATGTAACGAATTTCTACTGTGGCAAAAAAGAAAATAGAAATACTAGTTTATTTTCTATAACGGTGAACAGTTTGTCACGTGATCTGTTTTAGTCAAAGGAAAACATACAGGGCTCATGAGGAAGAAATAAAAATTTATAAAATTCAGTGAACGAGAGGCAATACTGAGTATATCAATGGATCCAAAAATAAGTTAACCTGAAACAGAAGGAAAAGCACATGAATGCAAAAATCTTTTGAAAATCGGGTCTGGATAGTTTTAGAATTTTACCACACTTAAATTAGTTAAGCTTCCAGACGTGTAATTATGGCTCTGATTTTACGTAAAACATATTTCATCAAACTGATTATGATACATTTCAGCTCAGTCGTCCTATCTGGACATTATTATTGAAGGAGTTTCATTGTAGGGTAACTGAACCACTGGTTAAAACATCCTATCTTAATAACCTGTAGTCTTGGGTGAGGTTGAAGGATCATGGACGAGGACATGCATGCAAACGAAACGGTTTAAGGACACTATCTTTTTCATGGGGTTATGTACAATAAGGAATTCAGTGAAAATGAGAAAATAAATTAAGCTTCAACTGGACACCAGTACAGAATTAGTAAAACATTTACAGTGAAGTGTGTAAGGACGTTGTCATTTGGCTGTATATTCCACAACGACGTATATAACTGCCTGATGGATTCACAACATTACAGACAGTACTTCACCTCACAGTCCAGCCAGTTGCATCTGGAGAGTCATATGCAGAGTGAGGATGGCGTGGGAGTGCCAGTCAGTCGTCAGGGGAAAACGTAAGGCTGGTTATTATCATTCCTCATCATTTCTTGACGTGGATCCAGCCGATTACTTGATTTCAGAATGACTGGTAACCCATCTCTGGTGATGATTCAACTGACGGTCGGGAGTCATACAACGGAGATGGTTCAGTGAAGTTATGCTACATAATAGCAATCCTTATTAATAGGATCTCGGGCACTTGTGGAGGTTCATGTTATATGATCCGATGATAATCCGTTTCACTGATGGGAATGACACCTGTCTACATTTACAAGAAGACTTTACAACGTAGACTTGTATAACTATTATGTCTGTACGTTTTTTTTTTTCATTTTCATGGCTATGAAGGTCTAACGCCGAGCCCAAATTGCTGAACTGATTATGTTCTTTTCAGGACCGCACTAATTCGACTATTTCAGGGTTGAGTTTGCTTGAATAAGAAAAAACTATTATCTTAAGTAACCCATCAATATCACTGTCATATATCTCTGTACTTAATATCGCAGTGGCAGTATAAGACTCATCTTTGACACAAACGCCATAAGAGTGTAGGGTGTCTTAAGCCTCTCTGACAACAGTTCACAGCATTTCCGTCTATATAGTGAAGTTATATCCCGGTTCAGTGTGTTCTTCCCCTCTGCAGGTTTCACTTCAAGGATGGTAAAGTGACGTACCAGAACAAGTTCCTGAAGACTCGTAGCTACCTCAAGGACACAAAAGCCCAGCGTATTGTCGTCAACTACTTCGGTACCAGAGCTCACCCGGACCCCTGCAAGACCATCCTGCAGAAGTGAGTGGGGATGCTGTTGCTTCTGCAGCATGTGGTTCCTGTAGGCCATCACACTGAAGCTAATAAGTCTCTTTGGATGTCAGTATAGCATCATATAGATTTTCAGATATGTCTTAATGGATCAAAACACAATATCTTCTCGTGGATGACAGCGTTTCGTCCCGTCATGCGAAAAGTGAACATTTTTGAATAACATAAAAGCTGGGTTCTTTTACCTGCATATTCCTGTCAATTTTGCGTAACCAGATCCACGCTCATCTTAAAGACTGAGCAATACAACCTTTATTTCTGATATACAACAAACTGGTGAGCCATCTAACCTGCACTCATGTTCCTCACAGCATCGCCAGCAAGTTCAGCTTCGAGGAGCACTTCACGGACAACGCCCAGATCAGCCTCTACCCGTACAGCGACGGCCTCTACGCCCTTACTGAGACGCCCTTCTTGTTCCGCGTCGATCCTGACACCCTCAACACCCACGAGAGGGTGAGTGTATTCTTGCTCTCAACACCTCACGATTATGCACTGTTCCTCAACACTTGTGAACATTTCCGAGTGTATATGAAGCCTCAACACTCATAAAGAAGTGCGTCTACATCCTCAGTTTTGTCGATGGCAATGATCGTCACCATGTGAAACTATTTCTCCTCGCCCTCTTGCATACCCCAGACTGCACAGAGCAGTTACATAGAGGAGGGTATCAGAGAACTTCAATAATATCTCCAGATATCAAATGAATATGAGTTCTACTTCGAAGGAATACAGTTACATCACTAAATCACTAATCGCTAAATCTTCATGCTAAATCGAAGTTAATGTATTCCTTATCACTACAGAACTCACAGCAAAAGAAAAAAAAAA
>JAYMFT010082499.1:0-28581 GCA_038088735.1 Panulirus argus | reverse complement strand
TATATATATATATATACACACACAAATATGTGTGTGTGTATCCAGGCAAAAGATCGTCTCGCAAACATGTCTCACTGAAAATGACTGCTAATTCAGCATTTATCAATTTCTCACTTTTGCTATCAGCTTGTCCAACGATTCTCTTATACTACTCAGGTACATAACCAGTAAGCTGTCCCAAGTTTATAGCAAAGGGTAGGACCAAACTCAAGTAGGAACCAGAGGTGTAATTCTTCTTAGGTATAGAGTAACATAACGTTGCGTGACTTCGTCATATTCCCAAGTGACCATGCCGTACTGTTCTTAAACTTGAGAAATGTGACAGGTCACGAAGCGTTATGTTACTGTATACCGAAGAAGAATTACATCACTGGTTTCTGCTTGAGAGTGGTTCTACCCCTGCTATGAACTCTGGCCAGCTTATTGGTAGTCTACCTGGGCCGTGTAAGAGAGTCGTTAGACAAATTGAGATCAGCAGGAACCCGATCTTTCTTTTTTTTTTATGTTAGCTGAGACGGCACTGGCAACTGAGGCCCTAATCAAGGCTATCTCTTTAATGCTACACACACACACACACACACACACCCACATATATATATATATATATATACATATATATATATATATATATATATATATATATATATATATATATATACGTCTGTCTTCGCGGCTTCTCTCTCTCTCTCTCTCTCTCTCTCTCTCTCTCTCTCTCTCTCTCTCTCTCTCCACAGAACAGCCTGAGATTAACTCCACCAAGACTTTTCTAATCTATAAAGTTGTTCGAGGCCGCGTTTCTGCACGCCAACGTACCCACCACAGCCTTGATGATGGGATGCGCTCTGCATACAAGTAGTCTTTTAAGTTTTTGAATTCTCCCGCTAGGCGACCCTCTGGCTGGTCCATAATGTTGATATTTCCAGGTAACGAATTGAAGACTCGTGTCCCGGATGTTTGCAGAGTTCACAGAGTATATATATATAGCCTTTTAAGTTAAGTCGACTTAGAGAATTGTAAGTGCACGTCGTGCCAATGAGGAATCATTTTTCTTTTTCTTTTCAGAGAAAATGGGTCGCCAGGCTTTTTAAGATCTCCCCATTGTAAATCATGAAACATCTCTTTCGTCTGATGTCCAGATGGACTACATCTAAGTTGCTCTAAACTCAGAGATAACCCTTGGTGCTTTCAGTCGTTACCGACCGAATCATATTCCCTAATTCAACTATATCGCTTACCTTGGAAAAAAAAAATGATGTTGCTGGCTTCCATAACCTTCTGTAAGAGGACGGAAATATCGTCACAAAACCACTAACATTTCCTGTGACGTAGAGACAACAACACACCATAGGAGGGACGGAGGATACAGAAAGATACGGTAAATACAAAACAATTCGAGCACCAACAGACCACTGGGTCCCTTCGAGGCTGTGTGTGATTTGAGGAGATATGAAACTCACAGATCCATGTGGTAAAAGTAGAAAGACATACGAATTTAGAGTAGAAAAATACCATAAACTTTTCCTGTATTTATGGAAGCTGAAAGTAATGTCAGTCGAGGATCTATAGCGAAATATTAATCAAGATACTAAGATCATAATTAAACATTAAGTTTATAATAGGGAAGGGAGCTATCTACACTTGAGGCGAATGTACACGAATAACAATGTATACGCATGGTTAAGACACACGGTAAGGCTAGGCTATGCACTTGAGTCTGGGGCGATATGGTATGTACAAAGGGGCTGGAGACACATACCCGATACGCTAAACGCAGGACCTCTCCTGGTCGATGTTATACTTTAAGTGACTTCTTCAGCGAATCCCAGTTTCCATGAAATCTTGGTCTGGTGGACGCAAGCACGAGGCGACAGTCCGGAATTAAAGGCTTGGTGTTTCCCACGAAGAACGGCGGTAACGGATCGAGTCATGTGGCGGAGGCCTAACATATGCTGCAACTCGAGGAACAAACAACACACCGTTAGCACGGTCGTGATGAACATAATGCACGAAAAGGCGGAGAGGAGGTAGAGGATTGCGAGGGACAGAACGTTGAAAATATGGGAAAGGAGGAGAAAATAAAGATAGGATAAATGAGCCAGACTAAAATAAGGCCATAACCCTTGCACATGACAAAACTGTTCTGGTGTGGAAAGTGTAAAAAGAGGTCTGGAGATGTCGTCATCAGCCTCGCCTCCAACGCCCTGAAAGGTCGCCATCCAAACAGACATCATCTTTCCGGAGGCGACAATTGCCCTCTTGAGCTCCGCGAGTGTAAGGCCATCAGACACAATTACTCCTGGATTCTTTGCATTTCTCTTCCACGATGTAATGATGTTTGTTGGCATCCGGTGTTCTGAACGAGCTTCCACTGTTTAAGGTCCTCCAAAGAGAGGCAGTGGAAACTCTTTTCCGCTCCAGTGTACGTTCTTTTTCTCACTGGCCCGCTGAAAGAACTGACAGAGGCTCGATCGTAGTCTCTCATTGCTTTCTGGAGTTGAGAACTTCAGTACTTATTTTAATACCATGAGGCAAACGATGATAAATAGATGTGCTTATCAGTATCAGTTATGAGGATGAGAAACAAATTAGGAAAGTGCACTGTTCCATGAGGAACAGCTTTTCATTGGGCTCTAGTGTTTTGTCATGGCCTGTATGTAGTTGATAGGTTCCTACCGTTTCAAACAAGTGATCAGCATCGGCATTGCCAGTGGTTCCATAGTTCTGACAGTTGTAATCATACTTGACCTTTACCGTCTCTTTCAGTGTACAAAAGGCCATAGCTCATGTACTTTCCCTGAAGCTCAGCTCCCTTACTCAGTGAGCGATCTTTGTTGTTTGCTATTGTACTTTCTCCGGCAGATCTATATGTCTCCTTAAGTGGGAACCATACTGAAATTTGGATCCACTATACGTTGTATATATTGAATATATATATAAATCTTCTCATTAAACATGAAATAACCAATACAAATAATTTACTTCAAAAATTCTAATGTAGTGTGCGGGTACCAGGCTTGGTACTATACCAACCCTCACTTACTTAACACACTTAAGTTTCACTTAAGATTCTCCTGAAAGATGACGCTCATAACCTTGTTGCATTACACAGTGCTCCCTTTTCATCACTTTGGATCTGTTTTGGATTAGGGATCATCAACCGTCTATAAGAGCACAGCCGCTGTTGCAGTCCCGATCACTCCCCATTTTCCATAATCTTGTGATCAGCCGCAAATATTAGTAAATACGATTCACGTTGAGACAGCATCACTGACAAGGATCAGGAATGACTAAGGTTGCAAGCCTGAGTCCCGAGTGGCAAAAACCTTAACTTGCTTCAGTTCATGCTGAAAAGAGGACCTCTTAAATGTGCCCTTTGTTCACTTCTGATTATGTAATTCTCGAACCAAGGATGGATTCCATCCCAAGTGCCTGGCGAAAAAATTTCAATTTCCTTTTAACACTCACACACACACACACACACACACACACACACATACACGATCAACGGGAATCATTATAAGCTGCATGCTGTAGCGTATAGCTTATGGCTCCAGATGCAAGGATCTCCCTGGCCTACCCTCCACACATACTCGATCCATCCTGGTCGCCTCTCTGCAGGAGTAACGTACGTATCTACAGTCGTAAGTTCTTAGATTGTACCCTTGGCATTCAGTACCAGGAATTCTCTTAGCAAACATCCTTATAAATAAGGATCTCCCTGAGGGAAACGAGGCTCACGCCCACAATGCCCTTGCTGGCCATATCTCGCGTTATCCTTGGGTCTGACACAGGCCCGATCCAGCGAGGACCGCTGTTGAGACGCAGGCAGCACAGACATCTAATGCTGAGTTAATACCTCCGTAAGTCAGGGCTGGTTGTCCACTGCTTTCCAAGTCAGAAGGAATGGCTGGCAGAAACGACACCACCAAAGGGCATAAACTATTCCATGACTTCAGCGTCCACGCCGCTTCGGAAGACAGCAATAAGAGGCTTCATCCAAAAGGTTCTTGTGCTCCGGATTTTCTTTATTTTTACAAGGCATCTCATACGAACGAATCTCCTAGACTTGTGAGGCAGGTACGAGCCTTATCTCAGTACCCCAGTGAAGATCTGACATTCTGAGGAGATTCCTGCTGTGAGTTACGAAAAAGAATACTAGAAAATGGACCATTGTCCTTTAAAAAACTTTGTGTGCTGCTCTCCTAAATCCATAATCAGAGAGATCTCGAGTCTCTGTTGATACTGTAACGAGTCTGCACTCTCTGTTTCCTCCAACCAACATTAATCTAAACGGGGAGGACAGGATACCTCGTCATCAGAAGAAGGCCGACGCATGTTTCAGCAAACTCCCCAAGAGGTTCTGGAATACCACGTCCTTCGGGACAGATGTGGTCGTCGATTCCAAAACTGAGATGATCATATGTTTTCTGGCCCTAACAAAAACCATGATCATGTGATTTCTGTTCGTTCTAAGGTCATGTGCTTTCTGACCTTACGAAGGTCATACTTATATGCTTCCAGGCTTTCCAAGGTCATGATGACAGGCTTTCTGGTCCTACCACGGTCATGATCATTTACTCTCCGGTCCTATCAAGGTCACGATCATATGCTTTCTGGCCCGACTAAGGTCATGATCATATGCTTTTAGAACCGCATAGGGGCATAACTATAAGCTGTTTGGACCTCACAGGATCAGACGTATGCTTTCTGGCCCTCCCAGTTTCACAATCATATGCTTTCTGTCCCACCAAGGGTCACAATCATATGCGTTCTGGCCCATCCAGGGTCACAGTTATATGCTTTCTGGGGCCAAAACCATGAGGCCAGAAACGACACAGGAACAAAAGAAAAAATAAAAAAAAGGAAAGACAAAAGAAATACGTACCGTCGATTGCAGTGAAGTAACTCATGACAAAAAGAAAATACTACAGGGACAGCATATGGGGAGGAAGAACCTTAGTGCAGCAGCACAGAGCATTCAAAATGTTCAAGAAACTGTAAGATAGAAAATAGTGTTTAGAAGATCAGGTTCCACTAGTGTAAATTTTCCTCCTCGTATGCACACATCGGTAATATTACCCACCACACACACACACACACACACAGAGGAGGGGTTAGGGGAAATACAGCCGAGCAATTTCTACTTTAAAATGAATTTCTCAGGTGTTAGTCGCGTCTTCAATGCAGTAACTCGATTAGCTTTTCCGCTTTTCTCTCTTCTCTGATGCAGAGCTTCCTCTGAACTCCGTCCACTGCGGCAGTTGCTCACGAAACGACTTCCCCTCTTATCCTATTGACACTGGTGTTCCCCAGGGGTCTCTCTTATCCCCTACTCTCTTCGTTCACTCCATGAATCATCTCTATTCAACCTTCAATTCTAATGACTCTGGATTTTGATTTGTGCCGGTGTTCCCGGCAAATTTATTGTGCACTCCATGTTCTTATGAGTGGTAGCGCAAAAGCTGTATTTAATATTGCTTATAAGCAAGTTACTGTATATGAGAAAAAATGGATATAGGTGGCCGACTCCTGCACTCCAACAGATAGTCTGCTGAGTTGCTTCAGAGCTACAAAAGTAAACTTAAAGACATTTTACTTGGCATTCCTCAAGGTGGAGTACTTAGCCCCACCTTGTTCAAAGTACAAATCAACGAACTGCTGAAATTGATTCAAGAAAATCCCAGGAATATCATTGTTAGTTATGCAGATCATCTTGTACACACCGAAACATATCGTGACATGGAAACCGTTCTTAACTGAATAGACACAACCTGTGTAAGCAATGCCTCTATCCTTTCTGCAGATAGAACTAAGGTCTTCAGTAAACGAATTGATAATGGAAGGAGCGGCCCATCTAAACTGAAAACTGATGAAAAACCCACTGACTATGTCTCCTCCTTTGAATTTTTTGATATCTTAGTCCCATGTACTGCAGCTGCTGTGCAAGAACTAAATCGACAATGCACAAATATACTCAGAGCTTTTAGAGTTGCAACAGGAATCAATCCTAGTCATGGTGCAAAATATCAGAATTGCTAAAATGATGTACTTGGCTTATATCAGGTTTCCAATAGATTACCACACACCAGTTTTAGTCGTACATAACAACAAAGGCATCAAAAGAAGCCTTATAAATCATACTTAGTTCTTTAAGGACCACAAAATACTCAACATATGGAGAGAACTTAGTTATTCCCTTCACTGAAGTACTCATTCTTAAGTCGGTGATCCCATTCCAGTACTTCAGCTGACTTTTCCACGCATACTCTTTCTCGCACTGAACATATCTCCCGTCTTAATTCGTACGTGTGCAAAGTCTCAGAATAGGATAGCTGTTACCTGGTTATATTTAACACTGCAAAAACACACTTTATACAAGTTTTACTCAATCTCACTTGTTTTCTAGCGTTTAAACTTTCGATTACTACAATTCAACCTTGCGGAAACAAACGTCATGAGCATAGCTATTCCACCTCCGTAACCTGGAGCACTACGTAACCAAAAGCACTGATCTGCTTCCTAAAAGCTGGGATGTTGTATAGGTGCTATAGTGGTATATCCTGTGAGCAACTACGCTACAGGGGATTTCCTCGCTCCCTGCAAGGTATAGGTGGGGTGGTTCTTCTTCTACTTCTCTCTTAGAGTAGAATCAACAGCCTTCCACGTTAATATTTCTGCAGCTATCACCTTTCTTCAACCATCCGTCTGTCATGGTGTCCTATTTCTTTTCCATAGACATCTGCTCTCGTGAGCTGTCAGAGAATGTCCTTGCCACTGATGCTTGGACCCGAAGCAGGCATCTAGCTGCTGCTTCCCATAGTTTCTGTGATGAGACCAGCTACATGAGGATAGACTATTATGATATAGCCTCCTCCTTTCCTCGATCAATGAATCTGTGGAATTCTCTTCCTTCTTTTGTAATTCTCTTTTCATGAGGAGATTTAATTAAGGTCTTCGTTCTTATCCTCATATCCTCTTGCTCTGTTTTTCTCTCACTCGATATGGATGGAATTGGAGGATGTTAAGCCCATGCCATGTCCGTTATGTAGATAATATATATATAAGGAGACGCAATACTCATATTCTTCATCCTCGCACACACATAAATGGATCTAGCCTTGTCTTGAAAACACTGGAATTTGTTCTACATGTTCGAGACTCGTCTTATTAATTCCAACTCTGTATGTGTGTGTGAGATATACCGAGCTCACTAGGTACTTGTTAAAAGACAATACATGAGGCAGGGAAAAGAGCAACCCCTTGGAGTAGCGGAACAGGTAATGCTTGAGGTTGAAGTAGAAGAGCAGTTGGTGCTTGAGGTAGGGAGGCGAGCAGTACCATGAAGTAGCGGGGCATCGTAAGACGAGGCGGACGTCCACCTGCCTTACAAGCAGCTGTGGCGGCCAATAGCACCCCGGCCGGCCACGCTGGGTAGCAACAGTACCCTCGCTCGCGCGCGCGCGCAACATGAGTCACGTGATACACCCACCCGCCCAGCCCCACCCCACCCTAGGCCACGCCCCTACACTACAGCCTCCATCGAGCACTCAATGATGCCAGACGAAGGTGAGGCAGCGAGTGGGAATCTTCTTAAGGTTATGTGTGTGTGAGCAGGCTGGCTGGACCTGACCTCCTCGCATCACATCACAGAAAGCCATGCAGTGCCTCCCTCCGCCTCCCACCTCCCAACCCCTCCCGCCTAACAGTCCACCTACCGCCCCTCCTCCACTCGGCCGCCCTTCCAGCACTCCCGGCAAGCCACCCACCCACCCACCCAACCACTACGACTCGGCTCGTCCCGTCATCCCTCTGTTCCTCCACCCAGCTGCTCTCTGACCGTACTTGACCGCCTTGCTACCAGTCTACTTAACCCCTGGCCTCTCCACTGAACTTGACCGACCGGCCGCCACTCTACTTGACCGCCCGGCCACTATTCTACAAAACCGTCCGGCCACTCCACTCTACTTGACCGCCCAGCCACCATTCTACATAACCGTCCGGCTACTCCACCTGATTGACAGCTCCGCTATCCCTCTATTTGGCCGCCCAGGCGCTTTTCTACCTGACCACCGTCCGTTCACCCTTCTACTTGACCGTCCAGCTATCCCGCTTACTAAAACACACCGCCATCCTTCTACTTGGCCACGTCGCCATCCATCTACTTGGCCACTCCACCATTCCTCTACTCAGCCACTCCTTCATTCTTCTGCTTGGTCGCCCCGCCATCAGTCTACCTGACCACTCCGTCACCCCTCTACTTGGCTGCTGCTCCGCCATCCCTCTACCTGGCCGCCCCGGGCGACTCCCCTATTCCTGGCTATCCCGCCGCCCTCCCATCCCTATACTTAGCCATCCACCTACCGGGTCATCGTCACCCATCTAAAGTTACCCCCACCTATCTACTGGGTTACAGTACCTCTCTAAAGGGTCGCTCCCATCTTTCTAAATGGGTCACCCCCACCCATGTACAGGGTTTACCCCACCTATCTAATGGGTTACCATTAACGGTCATCCCATCACCCATCTATTGTGTACACCCACCCAATAGCTGGGTCCCCTCCTCACCCCATCACCCAACTACTGATTACCCCTAAGCCAACTACTGGGTCGCCCCATCATCCATCTACCTAGTTCGTCCGCCCTTAGTCTAGACCAGGGGTTCTTAACCTGTAGTCCACAAACCAATTTTTAGGTGGGTTACGAGAAAGCCAAAATATATTGAATGAAAAACACCCGCTACAGCATAGATCTTGCGTACTGAAAAACAATGAGTGTTTTTACTCATAAAATGTGCATAACTTTATCAAAAAACTAATAAATACCAAATACTAATTAAGTACTGAAATACTTCTGCTACATACGAAAACACTGTACTGAAGCATTTTCATCTCTGATACACTCGTCATACGTCTGTCACACCAACCACGCTGCCAAATCCACGAGATAACTATCATACCGCCCTAAATAATCGGAGGATGGTCCACCGACCTAGCGGGGCCACCCGAAGTGGTCCATGCTCAAGAGAAGGTTAAGGAACCCCCTTTGGTCTAGACCCATCTACTGGACTGACTCACCCACCATGAACCTGACTTCCGCCCCGAAGCCCCAGTAGACCCAATCTACTAGGTCGCTTCGCCAACAATGAACCTTAAATCCCCAACATTTATCCATACGTTTGCCCCGCTATTCAGGTACTATCTGATTGTCCTCCTATACGTAAGAACTCCAGAACCTCTCTGGCCTCCCCGAACACCTCCCTGGCTGCCTGAACACCTCTCTGGCTGCCCCAAACACCCACTCTCTGGCCTCTACAACACCTTCTGGACCGCCCCAGTACCTCCCTGGCTGCCTCAACCCCTCTCTGGCCACTCTAACCCATCTCTAGCCCCTCCAACACCTCTATGACCGCTCCCAACACCTCTCTGGCCTCTCCAACACGTTTAATGGCCACCCCCAACGCCTCTCTGGCCAGCTCAGAATCCCTCTCCAAAGACCACAGACGCTCTAGACTGGACTATGAAACCCGTGTGGCGTCCAGCATCTGGGACGGAGAGCTCCCAGACACGGAGGAACGTACGGCAGCACCAACCAGTCGTGCTCATCCCTGGCACCTCTCCACACGAAACGCCTTCCAGCCACAGCCCTTCGAGTTCTCTTGCCTCACCTGTTCCTCTCGTAGGCTTTACCCTTTACACAGGCCACAGACCACGATTCGTACTGCTTTTAAAAGAAGGTTTCAACGGAAAAAGAGATTATCTTATCATTTACAAAGGATTGCTCAACGCTCAACCTAGAAGAGTGTGTAATCTTTGGTCATACTCTCTAGCTACAGGGAGATCACTTAAACATGCTTATGCCCAACACCTGCAGGCACACACACACACACACACACACACATACACCCACACACACACAGAGCAACACTTGAAAACGTAACATCAACACCTGTAGACACACTTTCAATACTTGCAGAGACAGCGCTAATATATGCAAACACACGATCATCACTTGGAGACATCAACACCTGTAGACTTATACTAAACACTTAGAGAGATCATCAACACATGTAGACACGCGTTCAACAAGCAGAGATAGCACTAGTACCTGTAGATACAGACTCAACACTTGGTGACACGAAAACTTGTAGACACAAACTCTATACTTGAGGAGACAATATCAACACCTGTAGACAAACATTCAACAGTTGCAGAGACAACATTAATACCTGAACAGACATACTCAACACTAAATGCGACGCAGACACCTGTAGAAACACACTCAACACTTGGAGGGATGATCATCACCCGTAAACACACACTCAGTTCTTGAAGAAACAGCGTAATACTTCTAGAGAAATACTCAACGCTTAGAAAGACATCGTCAGCATCATGCAACACTCAGAAAGACAACATCGCCACCTGTAAAAACACCCAACACTTGGAGACACAACAGCAACATCGGCAGACAAACACCCAACACCTAGAGGGACAACACCAACAGACACGAAGCGACGTCAGTGCTTCTATGTGGGAAACACATCCCTAAAAAGGAACACGATAAGACAGCAACACTGGAAGGGTGGTGTCCCAACCCCACACACCCGAAGGAAGTGACTTACTCTCCTGGTCTGCCAGGCCAGCTCTCTCCAACCCCTTGAAGAGACGAAGGTTCGATACTGACACTGAATCCATTTACCTAAAAACCGAAATATCTGAAAGACCGACGAGCAAGAAGCCGCGAATGAAACCAAAAAACAAAATATCTCATTTCTTAGTCAGAAGAAAAGGCCAAACTAGCACCCAGTATCGCCCACCTTACGCACAAAGGAAGATCCAAACGCGGTAATAAAGAAATGCGCAAAAGAGAAAATTCGGAGAAAGTGTTAACGAATCAGTACTTCCTGAGCCGATAAATATCTTAAGGGCTGACCTGACGACCCGACAGAGTTCACTGTAAACAGTACCTTCCTAGTAGCAAACTTGAAAGTGATCATTGTACGAGTGTTTCTTCCTTCTTCCAGTAACCTATTCTAAAATGCCTCTGCACTCTGTTCCAGAGCATACCTCCTGGAGCTTTGCCTTAAAACACACACACACGAGCGTAAAATTCACTCCTCTTACAGTATTAATAGGAAATTAGAAATACGTAATAACATGCACACATACAATACAATGGTAAATGCATCTATCCTCGCTGGAAAGACTTCCGACATCATTCTGGTGACTCTAAAAACCCAACATAACGTCAGTGTTCATAGACAAGTGAGTGCATCCATGAGACATATATATATATATATATATATATATATATATATATATATATATATATATATATATATATATAAGCCATTCCCTGCACATCGCATGTCATAAAGGGTTTTGAAATAATATTAAGGAAAAACAGAAGATGGACGAAGATCCATCGTCAGGCAACCTACGCAATCCAATACATCACAGACACTGAACTGGACGGACCTGTCTTTTGTAACTGCTCGATCACTGTGATGAGATCCAAGACGCCGTTGAAGAAGTTCAAGAAGCTAGCATTACCTAAGGTCCTCCCAGAGGCCTTTGACCATGGAGTGAAACCCTACAATACACACAACAGGAACAACTAGCAAACTGGGACGAAGAATATACAATTTTCCAATAGAAAGTTTCGAAAGAGCATTACCAACCCGTATGGAATTCCGGTACTTCTAGTGTTGAAAGATCTGTCCCCTTGGGAACTGCAATTGCTTTCCTGCCGTTTCTCATACCTGGATTTTACGCTGGCAGCAACATACAGTACAGCTACGTATCATCCTCTGGGGATAAGACCCGAATTAATACATCAGATCTCATCGACTGGGGACACTGAAAACCTGGAAACAGACACCATCTTAGTCTTCCAGCGTGCCCCCAAGGAATTACGGGGAAATACCTCAATTCCAGTATTACGGAATGAATGAACACGAAGTTACATACCGAGTACATGGCGGAAATATAACTGACTACAACACGGGAGATGGATCAAAGCACCGGGTGTCACGATGCCGGATGACCTCACCTTTGAAGAATAAAACGAAAGAACTGTCGACTTTGCGGTGATGGTGATGATGGTAGGTTGGGTACTGAGCTCAAACTTTCCAGACTGGAAAAAATCAAGACAACTGATGGCATTATTCAAATCACTTGTTCCCTCCCGACTGCAATATTCCCGTGCTAATATCTCAAAGATGACGTGGTAGATAACGTCTTAAGGTCCTGCATTGCCCGCATCGATTCAGTAAAGTATCTAAATTACAGACGGGCGAAAAGCCCTAAAACCTGACCCATCAGCCCCAAAACTTGACTCATCAGAACTTAGAAATGATAGCTGAATCATACTAAAAAAACAAACAAAATACCGGAAAGCTTAGTAGACAAAAGAAACTCATTTGGAATCCCAGACTGGGTTGAGAGAGCAAAATTACTCCAATAAAGAGCAGAGATGCTGTAGGAAACGTTAATTGAGACAGCACAAATGGTCTTGTACTAACTCTGCCTTTGAAGCGGTACCTCAGGCCTTGGACATTACTGGTGTGCAGTACCTTAAGCCTTGGACACTAATGATGTACAGCACCTCAAGCCTTGGATACTACTGATGCACAACACCTCAAGCCTTGGACACTACTGGTGTACAGCACATCAAGCCTTGGTCACTTCTAGTGCACTGTACTTCAACCAACCTTTGTTCTGGGGCTCTTGCACGACCGTAAATCATCCTGTCTCTATATTACCCCTTCATCATTGAAATTTAGAACGACTGAGCTCTCCGTTATGTTCGCAAAAGACAGCAACTTATTTTCAAGTCTTTCGAGAATGGACATCCAAATTGTAAGGTTCGAAATAACAGCCCAAACCTCTTCCTGCATCGATTGGTTTGTGAGGCCTCTGCCGCGTATACGAGTCGCCACGAGCTGTGTCATTTTGCTCCGTTTGTGATGTGTTTTAAAGGTCGAGAAAACCAGTGATCACACTCACTGTATTTCCTCGTAGACTCAGTGTGAAGGCGTCAACAGAAAGTCTGATGGTGTAGGTAACAACTACCACCATCTGAACCAGGGGGGGTATTTACCACGGTACAGACGAAGGACTTTAACATCATGTATTGTATACCACATTTGGGACCATAACCATGGTCGGTAAGAGGGACTAATGTCAGGGATCACACAGAGGACCGATAGATACCTCGGGCCACAATGACGACTGTGACACGCACCATACGTGAGACCAACACCACGGACCACAAGGAGGACCCAGACCAGCGACCACACGAGGAACCAACACCACAGACCACACTGAAGACTAAAACACCCACCCTACGACATACCAACACCACATACCACAAAGAAGACCCAGACCAGCGACCACACGAGGAACCAGCACCACAGACCACACTGAAGACTAAAACACCCACCATACGACATACCAACACAACATACCACACAGAGGACCCAACCCAAGCGACCACACGCGGAGGTTAACACCACGCACCACGGAGGACCAACACAAGCGACTATCCAAGAGACCCACACCAAGGACCACACTGCAGACCACCAACACCGTGGCCAGCCATACGAACCACGACTACGTAAGAGGCACGTGCCACGGGAACCGACAACCTGATGAATGTGCATTAATTAACTCCTGGTAACCTTGAAGACTTGTCCGTGTGAAGGCCCCAGCACCAGTAGAAGGCGGCTGCTTGCTTTATGTATCACAACTTGTGGACCATCATGCACTGACCTCTCTAAAGGGCCTAATAAAACCAGTGACAAAATAATCATAAAACTCAAATACAAGATAATGCATTTATACAATATGGCCCTGTGACAGGCGTGAGTGGTGACGCCGTCACCACAAACCACCACCAATATTCACCCGTTTATAAAGCTTAACGCGCCACTTACATGAACACTGTCAAGATAGGCTTAAGACCCGATACACTAGAATTTATCACAGTCATCAAAAACAAGTCACTGAACTAGCTAGTTACTCGGATTCCCCCTCCCCGCCCCTCGCCCGCAAAAAACCAAGTCGCTTCCTAAAGTTCTTCGCCGCAGAAAGCTGAAGCCGTCGGCGATTATGGCGTAGTACTGCACTGACCGGTACTCCTAAGGCAGCTCAGATAAACGTACTCACCCAATCAAACCTTCAACCCACGAGGCACTGATGCACAGGACCGGTATGAGCGTGCAGACGGACAGCTTAGTACCTCACCCTCCCCACTTGGTGTCTCGCGCACACACACTTGCGACACCCACCTCTTCACCCTGTTCTCCTAATGTCCTTCCTGGTAATGATGTGTGAATGAGTGCTATATTCATTTCTGTGTGTGGAAGGAGGGAGTTTCACACACAATATCTGCATTATCATAAAGGAATACAAATTAATCCAAAAGGAATACAAAGGAATTCAAAAAGCAGCAACAGACCATTGGGTCCTTTCGAGACTTCGTGATAGTGGGAGACATCAGAAACTCACAGAGCAGTGAGGTAAAAGTTATCGCAGACTTTTACATTTTCTAGTGTTATACTACTCCCTGCTTAGTTCTGGATCTTGCAGGACGTACTAACATGTGGAATCTTAGGTATACGGTCACTAGTTACCTCTCATATGCTCCCGGGCACGATCCCAGGTACGAAGTAGTGACATGCTTTACTTTGCTTAGTTTCTTTACTAGTCTGCCGCTGAGATGTGACCTGACACTTCTCTTCCTCAGCTGCACGTCCTCTGGTTCAGTGGAGACACACTGGATGTCAAAGAACTAGTGTACGTCGACATCTCTGCGGCAGCCCTCGACCACAGAAGAATGTAAAGGCAGTCATCATGTCTAGCTTTACCCCTCTTTTCTCCACTGTAGGCAGGCAGATCGAGGACTGTCCCTCAGTTTCCTTTGCTCTGGTATCGTCGTCTCTAAGGTTCAGCTGAACCTTATCCATCAGTTCTAATTCTCTGCATATTACGGGACCGAGTACGGAAGCATATTCCAGATGGGAGTGAATGTTCATAAACATGTCGCTGTTCATGGACCTTGGGTCATTTATAGGGTGACTGAAACATAGTCTACCATCTCTCACGATCATCCTCACTTAATTTGCCAATGATAATTTAGGTATAATATCAATTCAGAGATCATAGTGACAGTATGGATTCTGGCACTTGTTTCCACCAATATGGAGGACAACACGACTTTGTCTATTCTCAGCCCCTCAATATGGGAGACATTATCTGGTCTGTTCTCACCCTCTGTTACCCTCACCACTTGGCTTTCGTTAACGTTAGAGTTTAATAACGTCTGACCAACGTCGCATACTCATCTAGATTTCTAGGCAATATGTTGCATTACACACCTCAATCAAGGTTTTTGCCATCATCGGCAAAGATATTCAAGAATGATTCTACTTCGATCAAAAAAATAGCAGTGATTCTAAAACAGTCAGTCTTGAGGCATCCCACTAGCTATCCTCGTCCGGACTGGAAACGTTTCCCCATACGTCGACTGAAGCAATTCCGCCTCTAATACTAACCCGGTTATACATCCTTTGTGCGAGACAGTAACCAAATTGGCCTTCGGCAGTCCAAGAATCCATACCCCACCCCCATCTATCAGCATCCTAAGATGTCGCTTACTCTCTCGTGTCACTTTAAGCCTCCGTTCCAGTCTTGTTTCCTGATTATACTTTCCAGTCTCTTGTAGACCGCGCTTGTCAGTAAGAAAGGTCCGTATTTCACCCCACCTTTCCTTTCGCCTTTCGAGAGAATCGGTTTCACATTAACTCCTCCCAAATCGGTTCGAACATATATCTCTCTATCAGTAAACAATACAAATGATAATAGTTACACTAAACTTCCGCGTCTTGGCTAATCGAGTTTTACCAAAAAGAGACGGCAGTAAAACATCTTTCGGGTCAGCTCTGCACACATAAAATTTCAAGACAGGAAACTACTTCTTACTCCTTCCTGAAACGTGGGAGTCTATTGCCATATGACCTCCGTTCCGGTATTACGTACTTTTACGCGTGCTCTATATACGCGAGGAGCATCTCGCGGTCTTTCGAAACGCGTCTGTATACATCTGGGGGAGATCGTAGCTTTGCTGGTATCTCCTTCAGCAAACTGTCGCTACCCGCGGTTCCTGGGCACTTTTTGCTGGTCGCTCCACCCAGGCAGAACGATTCTTCGAGTACTGAACTCTTCTGCAACCTGCTGGCCTCAGCGGGGTCGGTAGTCTTAACCTAGCGTCGCTGGAGATCATACTACCCAATACCTCGCCGAGTTCCACACTGCCATAGCAAGGATCAGATTTCACGTTCCTGCGATAGGGTCCACTTGCAAGCGTCAGGTTCCCATTCCACAACTCTTTTACGAGTAACTTCGGTTAGTGGCTTTCGTCCGGGTGAACAATGTATGTTTAATGCAGACGATTTTCTTAGTTATCTACTACGACTTAAACGAGCTTGGAATTTGAATCTATTCCGTGCGTTAATGCGAAATAATGAGACCTGTACAGCGAGGAAACGGTTGGCAGACTCGCCATTTACAAAAAGATTCCCAACCTTTTGTACAAGTCTAGGCTCCTCCTTCGGTACCAGGTCGACATGTATCATCAATTCAAATCGAATCGGGTGCGACAGTATCTCGGCTGCTTCTAATATAGTGCTTGGTTCCCTGTCAGTATTGTAACAAAAGACGTGGCTAATATAATACTAAGGAATTCAAAGAAGCAGCAGACCACTGGGTCATTTTTCAATCTGTCGAATATATATATATATATATATATATATTCACCGAATTTTTGGGGGGACTGAGTCTCGAATCCATACAATAAACCTTTTACCAACCCTTACGTTGTAATAAGAGCACTTTTGCATACCCACTTCATAAACTGCGGGTCGTGACTAGAGTGCCGTATACATTCCTCTATCAAACATAATCGCTGAAACAGATAACAGTATCTCCTGTGCTGGGTGAGCAAAGACACCTGAGCTGCCAGCAACTTAACGCACGAAGGGAGTGGAACACCTGTACAACAAGGCTCCGTATGAAACAGTGTGAAGCATCCGAGTAGTTGGTTCACTGGGACCAAACGCAACACTCTTGAGCCCCCAGTTGCTGACATATGACACGCGAAGACGGTGATAGTGAACCACGTGAAACGACTGAAACCCGACTCGGATCGACTGGAGTCGAACTGATCGCACGTGTGTGGACTCGGCTCTTAAAAACAACTTCAAGCTCTCTGACTGGACCGTCCGAGAAGAGTAGTCGATATGATGTAGTTCCAGTGACCACTCGTCTCGAAGGACAAGTTAAAATTACAACTGGAGTATTGTAATTTCCATATATTTTCCAACAGAAATCTATTTCATGTGTTATAGTTCATAATATTTCAATGATCAACGAAGAATCTGCTTGAAATTTCTCATCGTAGTTCGCATCTCTCATCGCATCTGCCTTTACCTTACCTTTCAGAGATCTTAAGTCTTATAGTCTAAGAAAATGACGTTTTTTCTATGCTTTTATGTCTATATATAACACCTGATCATTTCAGACAAATGAATAGCATATAATTAATATTCACAGCATAAAATATTCAAAGTAACTTTTTTAATACTTTATATTATGCATACATGAGATACATCATGTGGGTCTGACTTGCTTCGGACATTAATGCATGACTGTCGCATCCATTAAGATATTCAGATGCCCTCCCGCACACGGAAAAAATCAAACGGTGGATCATGTAGACTTTCAATTCTTTCTCTTCCTTGCTCTCTCTCTTTCTCTCTCTCTACCTTGTGGTAGGCGGGTGGTAGGCAGCCACCGACCAGGAAGGTATGTTACTGGTAACACCCACTCAGGTATGGGAGGATTAGTGACGGCTGCGCTGTGAACTTAAGTGGCTGTCAAGTGTCACTCAACGTAAGTGGCTGTCAAGTGCCACTCCTTTGGCCCAGGTAGCAGTCTTTTTTTTTTTTTCACTGCTGCTGCCATTCGGTCCAAAAATACACAGTATCAAGATCGCACACATACATCAACACGTTAACTCACACGGCTCGTTTTTCTTCTGTATGTTACTGCGGTGAGAACTACGCGCTAGCTCTGCCTATGTGGCAAATATCTCGTCGTCAGCACTCGTGAGTAAGTAATACTCCCTCTCCCCCCCCCCCTCTCTCTCTCTCTCTCTCTCTCTCTCTCTCTCGACTCGAGTGGCCGCGTATGGCAGGCGCCAGTTGGGGCCCCAGGTGGCGCTGGGTGCGTAGGCGCTGCCATGCGTTAGTGCTCGGATGTACCATGCCTGGGTACCGGACCCGTTCCCACAGCGGCTACCCTCAGCGTAACATTCGTGATGTTGCAAAAGTGCATGACGGACACGAATGGGGGGGGGGGGGAGGAAATGACAAAACTGAAGAAGGGGAGGAAAAGAGGACATGCAAAAAGGGGAATTTGTGAGAGACGGAGGAATTTGTAGATAAGGAAGATAAGCAAGAAATGGTAGATATGTACAAAAAAGCGGCGGAGTATGAGTATCTTAAGGTAGTATGAGGGAGGGGGGAATACATGAGGTAACTGAGGAATGAGATGGGAAGAGAGAAGACAGAAAGGTTATAAGGAAAAGGAGATAAGAGCATAGAGAAGCAAAGGAAGATGGGAGAGTGGAGGAGGAAGATGAGGAGAGATGTGGAACGGGAGGAGGAAGAGGAGGTCAGAGGATGTCAGGATGCTGTGGCCGGAGGAGGAGGAGGAGGAGGAACAGCGGGAGGAGGACGAGGAGGAGTAGGAGAGGGTTGGGAGGAGGGGTGGATCTGGTATTGGGAGGTGGGGGGAGATCTGGGAGGAGACGTAAGAGCAGGTTAGGAGAAGCGGTGGTGTGGTGGGGGTGAGGCGGGGTGAGGGAGAGAGCCGGGGAGGGAGAGGCAGCGGGCAGCGGACGCCCTAGAACCCTTGCGCCTCAACCCGCTCTCACAGCAAGGTCTTAGTACGTTATTTACGAGGGCTGCGGCCTCTGATTTTTCTCCTGATCGACTCCGACGATGGTAATCTCAACCTCGCCGGTCTAAGGGCTCCTGCTGGTGGGGGATGGAAGACTGTCAGACCAGCGGGTTCTAACTTCTATCATTTCCTGGAGCCATGAGCAGCAGTCGTCGATATGGACTTTATGGTGTGGCGTCCCGCAGGCAATTGCTTGGGACCAACGCAGTTTCACCAGCGGGAAGGACTCGCTGTAGTACGAGCGAGAATCCCCCCCCCCCCAACCTCCCCAAAGACCCATCTAGCATGTTGGCTAAGTGACTGCAGGTCGAGTCGTCCTGGGGCGAGGAGCCTCCCTGACCCGTGCGTTTAAGTCTCGCTTCCTACTTAAAAAGAATGGAGAAGCCGACCTTACGGCATCTCTCCCTCACCACTGCCACTGAACTAGTTATATGAACACGGATGACTGCCGTCTGGAGTAGCCGCTGCCCTCTACGGAGTGTGGAGGAGTGTTGGGACTGTGGCGAAGTGTTGGGAGTGTGGTGGAGTGTTGGAAGTGAGGTGATGTGTTAGGATTGCGGTGGAGTAACGCTAAAGAGCTATGGGAAAGGGCAGTGTCAAAATATCTTTGAGACACCGTACATACTAAACCTAAAAGTACAAAATTATACTTAAAAGTTGATCATGATTTTAAAAACTTATGTGAAAGAATACACTTACAAATACCACGAAATATGCAAAATGTACAAAGCATCCACAAGTTTTCCATGGCGTCTGTTCCGAAACTGACCCGAGCACTTCGAAGTATTTGAACAAATGTTGCTAAACGCGTCAGGTATATTCGACTTACCCTTTTATGGGCACACCAGTTTCAGCAATTAGAAAACAGATCGCAGAATTACTTCCTAAACATTTTCCACACGTCATATTCAGGATTTTACTTACAAACTCATATATGCAATAGACTCATTTTCTAAAAACAAGCTGCTCAAGACTAATATTTAATATTATTCAAGAAATTGTTTCGTGTTTTCTCTGTAATGTAGGGTACATTGATATTATTGCCAGACACTTCAAAGTTAGTGAACACCTTGCACAGTCCTTCAGAAATGACCAACTCACGACAAAACTCACTCTTTAATTACGAAAGTGCCACACTGCGAGCAATTAATTACTTTCCAATAACTTTTGAATAGTGGCTCAAGGTTACAGCGAATCCGACATCAGTATAATGAAAATCACTTAATATTAAACAACCTAAACGTAGGATAAACTGTAATGCCATTGTCATACACTATACACAATAACATAACCCTCATTAGGTCCCCGTTGCCACATCTCGTTTTCTGTTATTTAACTCTTTTGCTTGGGTACTGCAGCTTCAAGGCTACGCCAAAACCAGTAGCAGCGAAAGGAATGACTCCTTTAGGAGTGAATTTGTTATTTCTCAGTTTCAAAAGATAATTAATAATTTGTAGTTTTTACCAATAATCTGTATGAAACATTAAGTGTATTTGTGACTATCATTTCTGTAAAGTCCGTATAAAAGAGTCTTCATCTCATTTTAAAATGACGACCCCAAGAATTGTGTCAGTATTTGGATCCTGAAGAACTTGCGGTTACTTCGCGCGCTTTGAATGTTATGAAACTCGAAACAGTAATATACTTGTTATTTCTCACTCTTAGTTCACTGATATAGGATTTTTAAATCTTTCATCAACATTTACGTACGTATAATTCTATTTTTTTTTTTTCAACAGACTCCTGGCGATGGACGAGGAGAAGTCCGAAGTGGATCAACAGACTCATGACGATGGACTAAGTGAAATCCGTAACGTATAGATGAATAAAGGGACTGAGTCACAGTCCTGCTATTTATATGGAAGACATTCTATTCTTCCCAAAACTATGCCTACATTGTGGTTACACCGCGAGATGAGAGGCCATCTTCAGCGAGGCTGTATCACTCAATAGATGAGACGGGTGCACATCTTGACGAGGAGTATTTCACTCCGAAAGAGCCAGTCCTTTCCCTACTACTGGTTATAGCGTAGCCCTGAAACTGAAGGAGCCAATTATAAGGGGACCCCAGGACCCCTTTCTCTGAAGGAATTCCTGCAGCTTCAAGAGTGTGCTACTTCCAGTAGCAGGGAAATGATGGACTCCTTTGGAGAAGTTCTTCGATGAGACTAAACTCCCCTTCGTCAACAAACGATGATGATACAGCCTCGCTGAAGGTGACCACTGCGCTCAAAACGTTAGGCATAACCGCATCTTCCACTCTAGCCTGGAAACCCTATACAAACACCGTCAAAGAGTCTACCTACAAAGAGACGAGGGTGTTGTACAAGTGCCGTGATTACCTTCCTTAAGCAGCTGTTACATTAATAGAAAACATAATTCCAAGAGCAAAATATCATTAACATTATTCGTAACACGTGTTGTTCATCAAGAACTTTCTGATGCTTTGTGACTGAAGGTATCAGATAATATTGGAGAGTTCTCGAAAGGGTTGAAACTCATTACCTACTTAAAGAAAAACATCTAAAATGGCATAAGTTATATCTATTTTTACGGTGAAGGCTCCAGTCACGGACAAAAGTCCACAACAAGGCTGGGTCTTAATTGAAATATTGAGAGGTTAATGAAATGGGAAAACGATGAGACATGGGATAGTGTTGACGAATTGGGGAAGAAGCGAAAAACCTGTCTAGTGTTATATGTGCAATATCTGTTCTATAAACGTCACTGTAGAACTACCTACTTGGACGATTCATGTCAAAAACATCGCTGTTGTCACACAAGTTTATCTTTCTTCGAGGAAATATCAGAAATAATTTTTTTTCCTATTTGCTACTAACACGCGGTTATATCATTCTCACGATAATGGAAGGATTTCTTACTTTAAAAATATCCCTTAAAAATAATGCCCCAACCGCAACCAGAAGTGGACCCATTAAAAGCCTCTTACTGCTAGAACCAGACCTGGAAATATCAACACACACTCACACAAACACCCACACACGCCGAAAAACTAAGCCTTGAGGTCAACAATAATGGGTACTTGGCCTTCAATGATGTGCAAGAATCTTCAGGATTCTGCTGTCATAGGAAAATAGGTTCAATCCATTGACAGACCCCCATCCCTCGTGCCCCAAGGGCGTGGCGAGACTAACTTCCCAACGGCATGTGAAGTTAACGGACGATACTGCAAGAAGGGGACGTATCTTTTAGCTTTGCCATCTCTTCCTGGACTACGTAGAGTCGGCTGAGGAGAGTCGGCCATCCACCCGGGCTGCATCCCAGCAGCAGAAGCTGCGGCAGCGGCGAGGAAGAATGTGACTCAGCGGATTCAACCTGAACCGTCGGCTGGTGGTGAGTTTTTGTGGGTACTGCGGCAGTGTCCCGCCGCTGAAGGTACCGCTCTACTGTACCTGCCCGGCTGCTGCCTGCCCCTGCCATTCCTACACCTCCTGCCCTCTTCTCCTCCACGTTCATTCCTCCTGATCCCTCCATATCTCTTGTCGCCAGCCTCTGCCCCTCCACCTTACCGCCACCTGCTCCTCCACACCACTGCCATCACCAGCCCCAACAGACTGGTGCCTATCCCTCCACATCCCTGCCACCTGCCCCTCCAAACCAATGCCACCAGCACCATTGTACCGTTGCCAACCCCTCCACAGCACTGAGACGGTATGTCTTATGACATATACAGCTGCACTCGTATGCATAATGCATTCATACATACTCGCATGCGAATATGCATTCATATATACAAATATTTACGTACAAGTGCATACACATACAAACAAACATTAATGCAAATAAAATATATTGCATTCATATATATATATATATATATATATATATATATAAATAGTTCGTTAGTTATACAATCCCAGGGCCCCTTTTATGGGTTCTTGTCGCTTTGGGGTTGCCCTGTAAGCGGGAACAGTGTAGTAAGGTGGGCTCCTTTGGGATTGGAAGATCGCTGTACTCCTTACCATCCACCGACAATACAGTCTCGTCGACGAAGGCGATTTCTCACTGCCAGACGTACATAAAAGTAAATAAAAAAAGAGGCGATCCACACACACACACACACACACACACACACCTCGGAGCCTTAGGCAGACGGTCATTACAAGAAAGGATCAATACAAACTGCAGAGGATCTGTAAATGCCACCAGAACAGCGACAACGCAAAGGAGTGCTGCCCATACCAGGGTTGTCCATGAAGGGAAGAAGTCTGCCCCAAGACCTACAACAGCATCAGAATTGTGACTAGTGATTACCTCAGGACCTGCTGTGCCTTTGCAGCGTGTTGCTCCAAGACCTGCAGTGCCATCCGTGCGTTGCCCCCAAAGCCTGCAGTGCCGTCAGAGGTGTCTAGTGTTGCCGCGAGACCTGCAGTGCCATTAAAGAGTGCCTAGCATTACCCTCAAGATCTGTAGTGGCATCAGAGGAGTGTTCAGTGTTGCCTCAAGACCTGCAGTGCCATTAGAAGAGTGTCTAGCGTTGCCTTAAGACTTGCAGTGCCACCAGAAGTGGATTGATGCTGCCTCAAGACCAGAAGTGTCTAGTGTTGCCTCAAGAATTGCGGTGCCATCTCAGCAAACTATAACGGACGAATGTCCGTTGCCAAACCATGATTCTATAGTCTGTAACAAGTTACCGTACACCAGTGGATTTCTACATATGACATGAAGCGAAAATTTTATATTCTTATGGTAACTATTGCAAAGACCTTCAATCCTTACCATAAAAAGTACCTCGATTAATTCTTTCGCTCTAATTTCCTTACTGAAAATGTTAAATGTTTTGAAACACGACAAGTGTTGGAAAAATATTGTGGGGTGGCTAGTTTGACTCTTCATGGAATAAAATAAGTTCTAATTACGATCTACGATAATATCTACGTAGACTGTACAACGTTCCCAAATCACTGCAGAAGTGGAGACACTTCGTTCTTGTACTGACAATCACAGTGCAACCCACTCCGTCTGCTCCTTGGAGACCCTCTCCAACAGAAATGATATTTGGTGCCGTACGGTAATGCCATGTGTATCGACGGATATACAGAGGCAAGAGGCCACACAAACACACACAGCAGACAGCAACTGTCTCAGCGCATCCGACGGCTGAGAAAATGTTTGCTGATGAAGTGAAGGTCGCTTAGCTGGTGGGGCAATAAACCTGGGTACCTTCCTGAGGTATGTGGTTGCTTGGCTGATGGAGAGATGAAGTTTGGGTACCCCTCTTGGGTTACAAGGTCGCTTGGCTGGTGGAGCCACAAAGCAAGCTGGTTGGCTAATTTTCATGAGCTATGTCGTTGCTTGGCTGATCTAGAGATGAACCAGGTTGCCTTCGCCTTGGATACAGCTCCACCAAGACCTGGAGGTTGGGTTCGTAGCTGGTAGAACGACCAGTCAGAACATACGGTTTCACATTCCACACTTCGCGGCTGGTGGAACGACAAGCCAGAACACATGTTCCACACTCCACAATGACGTGGTCCAGTGGAACGATGAGCTAGAAGACATGTTCCACACTCGACGGTGGGCGTGGTCTGGTGGAGCGATGAACCAGAACAAAAGTTCCACAATGACGTGGGCTGGTGGAACGATTAGCCAGAAGACATGTTCCACGCTCCACAGTGACGTGGATAGTGGATCGATGAGCTAGACCACATGTTCCACGCTCCACAGTGAACTGGACAAGGTGGTCCACATGGCCGGCGGAGCGATGACCCGAGTTACCATGCTGGGGTACAAGGTCCACTCCACACTGACCTCCACAGGGAGGCCCACACGTATATTATGGCCAGGCAGCCGCGCTCCGTCACATTACGTAACATGGGAAGTCGCTGCGCTAGACATACAAAAAAGAAAAACACCCGAACGCCGTGTCACTGACTTTTTCAATTACGACGTCCACACACGTCCACAGAGAGAGAGAGAGAGAGAATTATTTCCAGAATTCTAAAGCCAAAAGATCGACAAGCAAACGCGAGGCGAGGAGTGACAGCTCCGCATCTACATAGATACCAACCAGGAGCCAAAAGCGGTATCACACCGGATGATCTTGACAATAAGAGACAAAAGCAGAAGTACGAGTTTTTTTTTTTTTCGAGGGAGGGAGAGGGAGGGGGAGGAGGAGGTTGGTGGTTGGCCGGCCAGGGGAGGACACAGAGACCCTAGGCACGGGGGACCTGCGCCAATTGACGTGGGGGTCTTAATCAGGGAGCGTCGCTGAGTACGTCCATAAACCCACCGCAGACATTTGTCGGCCAACACCTCTGCGGCCGCGCGCGCTGCTGTCTAGTCTCCTCCGCTGACACGTTCCATTAGGTTGGTAAATCTACGCATTAGCGTGAACACACGCACACACACACACACACACACACACGCACACACACTCTACAAGGTACGACAGACGACAAATGGGGGTCTTAGATAATATACTGCCGGTGTCTGGACACACCTTGCCCAAGACCTGATAATCGACGCTGGTCGCCAACAAGCAGCACCAGGAGTAGCAGTCACCTAAAGGCGCGACTATGTACACAATTGTATCCACGTTAAGCGGGCTCAGCGATGCTTGCCACGGAGATAGTCTCAAATCTTGCGAACAGATGTCAACGGCTGGATAATATTTACGACCCCATGCCTCCAGGCGCCTCTCTGGTGGCGCGGTGAACGTTGCTGGCTACTAATCTACTGGCTAGTGTTCCGTTCCCGGCGTGGGCAAACGGTTGACAGCTCTTCCCAGCCGTTCATCCTTCCTCTAGTTAGTAGATATGTGGATACCAACATCGTTTAGGATAGACTACCACACCTGTGACGGGACCTCGCCAGCCGAAAGCTTGTAGCTCGGCTCGAGTTAACGCCGGGATGTTGATGTTTAAGGGACATGGCTTTTAGTGGCAGGCCAATGAACTTACCAAAGGTTGGTAGCTGGCATCTTTCTAACCCCTTATCGTGCCACCATACCGACACACACAATGCCCAAGACCATGCCAACATATTGCTCATGCCCTTAACCCTGCCATGTTGCAAACACACACAATGCCCATAGCCTCAGCCTAGCCTCAGTACTAAAGCATGCATACCGCCCATACTTCTATATCTACCTTCGTACTACAATACAACCTGAATCTCATAAGATATCCCAACTCCCACAATCGAATGCAAACGGTTCCTCTCATTCAACCTTGCAGTCACGTCACAAAGTTATCTCCAGCAGCTGTACAGCAAAAAATGGAATTCATGATCTCTGACCCTCAGAATTCTAACAAAGACAAATTGACTAAATTAAGAAGGAAAAAAAGAAAAAGTCATGTCGATCTTTTGAAGCAAGATACTCGACAATCATACGTCAGGTCGATCAGGTCAGGAGCAGAATTCATCAATTGGTGTAAACACTGAGGTGCATTGTGGCAGACGCTCCAACCAGCTGGAGGCAGAAGACACAACCCACAGTTAAGACAAAGACGATGGCAGTCATACTGCTCCGGCCTTCCCTAGACAACCTCAACGAAGTCTTGTGTGACGCTCCTCGCAAAGCTGACAGCGTCTCCCTCATCAAACTAAGATGAACGTCTCTCTCCTGTTACTTATGAAGAATATTCTGCTGACGGTAAATTGAACAGTGGCGTTTTATGGATGACGCAAATTGGTGTCGCAAATGTCAAGGATGAATGCAAAATTATGAACTAAAGACCAGTGAAATCTTACGTTAATCAATTATCTAAGAATACTGGTCTTGCCGTGACTGATGGAGGCGACACTGATTGTAAAAATCTGACCCGTGAAATCCGAGTTAATCAACTCTTTTACACGAGTGAGCAACAAGCCAAGCAAAAATCCGGGAGATAAGGGAAGAGGAAAGCTGTGTTCCACTAGGAGACAGGTAGCAGTAAAGCCCTAAATTCACCGCTAAAGGAAGTGTAATCTTTGTCTTACGACCAGAAAATTACTTCTGTTAGTGTTATATAACCTTAAGGACTTCCTTTTGTAGGTGTTCTTGCAGCTTCAAGTCTGCACAACAATTAGTAGCAGGGATGGGATGGACTCCTTTGGAGTTTGAAGTTCTTCGACCAGACTAAACTCCAGTCGTTTAACACGCTGAAGAGTGACTTTTCACTCGCGGCGGAACCACAGGCAGGCGGAGTCCGTTTACACCTTGGACGAGGATATAAATACCGCAAGACAAGACTTTCTAACGATAAAACCTAACGTAGCCGAGACTACTACAGGCTTGGTGTGACTACACCTACTTAGCTTACTGTGATTACGTATGGGTATGTGGAACTGTTAAAACTTTTGGATGTATCATATCAAATAGAAACTGGCTGTGATAATGCCTCCTTCCATCTAACTGCTAAGCAAAGGAATTCTCTCCCTTCTTTTGATCTTCACATAATCTTTCTTCCTTTAAGAGTCAAGTCTACAAACACACCTGCGCAGTCCTGATTAATTTCTACCTTCTTTTTCTTTCTTCTTTCACCCGGGATGACCTTGACTGAGGGCATGTCAGAAAAAAGAAAACCCGCACTTAACCAGGTCTAATTCACCCTGACCTTACCCAGGTTAGGTTACATAAGACGGAAGAGGCGAAAGATCAGAAGATAAATCTGTGGCCAGTTCTCTTCCAGCAGAGAATAATCCGCTCACACTACAGCAGTAATAGCCGGTCAGTGACCCTGGCAACATCTACAGTCCTTAGGTCCCTCCCCATCACGATCCTCGCGTCAGCTGGTAATTGTCACATTAATCATCACCTGCGGGGAATGTAAGGGTGACCTAACCGACGGAGTTCCAGCTTCTCAGATCCAGCCCGTCACGGCCGCTATGCGCCAGAGAAGAGTACATGGTGCTGCGCAACGCCAAAGTACAGCACACCCTCGCAACTGAAGTCTCGTATGCTCTGACTTCGGGACATGACACTGAAGCATTATTGGGTCATGAAATGAGAAGAGGCTGGTGAAGGTTTGGCTGGTTAGTGGTTGTTTATTACGGCTTTAGACCTATCGACTGACGGGGTCATTAAGAGGCCGACAACGTATTTAGTAACCCGGTCAAGAAAAAAGCCGAACACCTCCTTCAAACGTTCATTATGATTCAAAGACCATACGCTGGAGATGATTACGGAAAGAATGCTGCCATTTGTAAAACATTTTCTTCCAGACTTTAGCAATTCTTCATTTCTTTTTTTCTTACCCAAGAACATTTGATCCAGATCTGTTCTTCGTATGATATCCTTCTCCTTCTGAGATAACAGCTTTTTTAAATGATGTTCGCTAACAAGCACATTAATGAATGACCAGGAAACGCATACTGAGACGGCTAAACACATCAACGGAAGGCCTGGAAACACTTAACGGTAGCAGCCAAACAAAAGGAGTTCCCAAATATATCAGAGACCGAGTAAATGGATTATCTTAAAAATTTTTCTTTATAAAGAAAAAGGCATGATACAATACCTGTGCTTGAATTATTAATCATAACTGCTTTGTTAATAGTCATCTTACTTAAATATATATATATATATATATATATATATATATATATATATATATAT
>JAYMFT010082488.1:0-14250 GCA_038088735.1 Panulirus argus | reverse complement strand
GTGTAACTGGCTGCTTACCCCATCTTTTAATTATCTTTTAGGGTTTGGTATATTAAGTGTTTGTTAATATTTTAGACATTTTTTTGGGGGGGGCTCACCAGGTCCTTGTGGTACTGGCTGAATGACGTGCTTTCTAAGCCTCTTTTATATTCATTGTATCTGCTAATATGACCGTAATCTGGTATTTGCTTTGTGATAGAAGAAGTGCAACATGTGTGTTTATTTCCCTCATGGAAAAAAAAATGGATGAAATGAATATATTTGTTAGTTTTATAAAAGAATTGTAGATATGAATATAATTGTTCGTTTTATCAAAGAATTGTAGATCTATTGGATATTTCCCATAATTTCAATTAGTCGCTATAGGATGAATCATACCCCAAATACGAATGAAAAGTATTTTCTTCCAATAAGCCGTTAAATTTAACAGTCAACTGTATATCTGCATTATAGGATATCAAAAAGAAATGGACTTTTAAAATGATTTTCTTACATAGACATCATCAATTTCCACACCACCGCTGAAACAAAAGAAAGAAAGAAAGAAGAAAAAAAAGGGAAGTATTATCTACACTAGTTCCCCCTTATTTTCAGTTTAATGTTGTACTCGCTCAATAGATGGCAGGATTTTTAAAGTATTTGACAACTGCAGAGCAATTCTTTTTATTATTTTTTGCGATTTATTTAAGCAGTCACTCTCCTATTCTTTAGTCAAAAGTCACTTTTACCGGATCATAGTTCTCATTGGCTGCGTCAGTTCGCTCCTCTGTCTTATTGGTCCAGACTCTTTGACGACTTAAATGGAATAATTGTTGTTAGTTGTTTTCCACACTGGTTCTTTCTGAGGGAATACCGTAAGTAGCAGCTGGAGACAGAGAAGGCGCGATTACTAAGTAAAACGTTTAATATTCAGGACACATACACGCACACACACACACACACACACGATATGGGGCCCAACGAACCAACAAAGATGATGGTTCATACAGTTTTAGTATTTCACTGTTTAAAAAATGCTGTTATTGTTTCGAATTGATAAATTAGTACATAATTGCCTCTAAGTGAAGACAATAATAACGACGACAATTATCTTTTTTTCTACGTTAAATCATGTTTTTTGTTTTGATTCGGTAAGATGCAGAAGAAACACCGGTTGAGAGATGGGTCATTCACTACCAAGCAGCAGTGTATCGTGCAGCATTGTTCTTAAATCGCCCTTCGCACTTGCTACACACAACTGAAAAACTGTTGCTGTTCGGAAAATTCAGTGTGATGCAGGAAGCTCTGAGATAGAGACCTGTTCGTTTTACTATCAGTATAGAAATCAGAGTAGTATTTCTAACAAAGGTGGGGCAAATGACTTGCATCCGGCATCATCGTATACACAAGTGAGCCTGCATCCTTCATTCCTTATGTTTTAACTAATTTGATGTTTCAGTACAGAGCCACAGTAGTTTAGCTTGCAACAACAGTAATACTGTAAATAGACATATAACTTTTTATATAATGCTATAAAACAGTTTTATGATATTTGATATATCTGCATTGTTGTACAGGTTAGTAAACTGGTAAATCATTGTTTTGGAAGTAATACATTCTAGATGTTCATGGAGATAATCAATGCAGCAGTTAATTTGCCAACCAATGGGGCATCGTTGGGTCAAGGTGTTTTGTCTAGTTTAGTCTTTATTTTTACTTTATTACATAATTAAAGACTTTTTCTACAAAATTAAGTTTTGCCTCTATCGAGAATCATAAACTACAGCATTTATAACGCGTGAAATTGATTTTAATTACTTTGAGTCTGCTAGGGTTGGGGAAGGCTCTCATTCCTGTTGCCATCTTGAATTTTGTGTTTTTTTACAATAGTTATTAGTTGTAGAATATTTGGTTGTTTAGAAATGAGATCATTGTGAACCTGTAATAACATGTTAAAATAATAACCATAACCTCCACTCTATTGTGCAAACCCCACATAATCAACGTCACAATGTCTTGCTTCCCAAAAGCTGGTGGGGAGTACAGGTGCCGTAATCAATCATTTTCCTTCGAACTGTATGGTTTTACATGTTAGTGTCCACAGATATAGGAAAAATAAACATAGGGTGTAGCAGTGGTCAGGCTTTTAATACATACATATGACTTAGGTCTTCGGTTGTTCAGCCACGAGGAGTTGACAATTGAAATAGAAAATATTTTGACATCCACTTTTATAAGGACGGGATAGTAAACTATCCCTTCCCCCCTCCCTCCCTATCTTTATCATCCCTCTGCGGGGTTCACAATAAATCTTATAAATTTGATGACACTGACGTAGGATATAAACAGTGCAAGAATAACCAGTCCTATACTGACATAAATATTACATGTTACAGCTTTTATTTTGGTCATCCCTTCATTGGGAGGGCGGGGGATTTAAATCAGTGAGCCATTGCCTCAGCAGTTGATCTTTAAGTAGAAAGAACTAGCTTTTACTAACTTTTTTCAAGATAATTACCCTAGAGCAGGAGCAGGTTTGGGTAACGATGATATTTTATCATATTAACAACGGTTACGTTGGCTTGGAATGATGCCGTTCAGGTTTCAAACTCGTCCTGGACTGTGCCTATATAGAATGCGATGCATCCGAAGTAGGTGAAGATGAAGAGACCCATGAGCACAGGCAGGAGGACCTGGGCCACGGAGTTCACTTGTCGGGGGTCCAGCATGTGGCGTCGTTCGGGCTTCGGCGCGTGACACCACTTCGCCTTCGTCTGTAAACAGCAGGATGTCACTTAGATAATGGCTGGGATGCGAGAACTGGCACTAGATATAATCCGCATAATAGAGAGAGAGATAGAGAAAGGGAGAGAGAAATAGAGACAGAGAAGGTTGGGAAGAATTAGAATTATTAAGGTAATAAAGTGCGAGTGGAACGTAAAATATGACATGGAGGAGCAGATTCTGAAGGAAACGTACCGAGAAGAATATGAGGATGGTAAAAGCATGAGAGGCGTCATCACATAAGATTAGACCGAGTGAAAGAAGGTTGGACTGCGACGCATAACTGTGTTTGAAGTAGGTTTTCAGGGATAATTTGGAGGCTTTGTTATTTGTCTGATTTAAGTCAGACGCGAAGGTACAGCAGGAATCGTGTTCAAGCTGAAAATAGGGCATTAAAGTGTACAGTAAGCATAGGGTGTAGACGCGGCAAATGTTACTGCATTAGGAAAACTGAAAACTGAATCCTGCCATTGTTTGAAATGTGATCGGTCAGTGAACGCTGAGGTGCAAGAACTTTTGCTACAGAAGAAAACGAAAAGAAAAAAAATACTACTACTACCAGGTTACCCGTTTTCTTGAGGACAAGGGAAGCACACAGGTGATGGGCTTGTAGACCAACAGGTAGGAGTTGATGAACACCAACACCGTCACCATCACGAAGTCGGACAAAATGCAGAAGATGAACCACACGTCGATCAGCTTCAGGTAGGCGGTCTTGGGCAGGCCAGATGCGATCTGAAGCATCACAAACAACTGAGAAAGGCGATGGTGGCTGGGTGTTTTTTAACACTGGTCTCCTGGCTCCCGTGGACGCCAGTTAGAATCCAGCTTCCAGTTAGATCACAGGGGACCCTCCAGTTTATCTTGCTGTGGGTTACAGATTCGCCATGAGCCAGGATGGTCATAGGCTGTCGAATGTGATAATGAAATCATGACTTCTTTGTGTGTCGAGCACGATAGGTTTTACTCGCTAAGGTCACAGTGACTCCCTTGTCTCCATCAGGCCTTAGAAAAGAAACTTTGGGAGACAGGTTAATATTCACCTTAATGTCCGTATATCCGTCGAATAGTACGTTATTTAGGACGAGATGGACTGGGTTAACTAACAAACGAAGGTGAGCATTTAGGGGATGCTACAGTCAGAATATTCTTTACGTTTATTTACTGTCTTTCGGTCGGAGTCAGGAGCTGTGGTGTTCGGCTTCTGTTTGCTGTTGAAAGTACGAATTAAAGTGTCGGTGATGTGCATAACCAGAAGGGTTTCCTAAAGTTGCTGTGATTTTTAGCGAGAAGGTTTTTACCTTGGTTTGTTATGATTTTTGGCTTGAAGGTATTCCTAGGGAGTTACCAGTCCTGGCAATTGCTAGGGGTCGTCAGCCACCCTCCTTTAATCATCATCTCCATCTGGGATATGTACCGGTTCCCTTGCCGTCACTGTGGTTGGACACGGAATTAATTCCTTCAGTTCGTCTGTCTGTCTGTCTGTCAAGTTTCTTCACCCGTCCGGTCTTTTTACCTCCGTCGCTCTCTCCATGTCTCCGTCCGTCACGTGCTATCGACGAGGAACTTTTAAACTGATCTTAGCCTTAGTTTGTAAGTTAGTTATACATTGAATATTGGCCGATTAGCGTAGCCCCAGAATCGGCAGGAAAGCTTTTATAACCCTGATTTATCATGTTACTTGGGCGGGGAAAGTGCCTTGGGTGGGGACAGTGAATATGTCAGTTTGATAGTGTCACATTTTTTCAGATTCAGTTCTGTGAATGAGAACTCGGGAAACTCTGTAAGACCTCTTTTAAGTCTGCATAGATATTGTTAAGGTAGAGACAGGAGGTTAAGAGAGTGAGTGACCTCTGACCTGGGAGAAGAGGGCAGCGAGGACGAGGAGGGAAGTGAGCGAGACCATGACCCTGTTGGTGAAATCGTCCAGTGAGAAGAAGAAGGTGAGGTAGGAGATGATGACGAGCAGCATGGTGGGCACGTAGGCGCTGCTGATGTAGTAGCCGTACAGGTTGGCCAGGACGATCTCGATGAAGTGGCCGCTCTTGTTCTGGTACTCCAGCGTGGCGTGCGTGACCCCCGTCACCTGTCGGGGAGGAGGGAATCAGGCAGGTGTGGAGGAGCCTCGTCAGAAGGGGACAGGATGCGGCGAGGGACTCGGGGAGGGTTGCTGGCTCGGGTGATTTTCATCTCCTGATAGACTTTGGATAACAGCGATATGTTCTGTAGGGATACTCCTCTCCCTCCTCCCCTCCCCTCCCGATCTCTCTGGGCTGCTGAAGGAAAATTTACGAAATCTCCCGACCAAATTTTCGTCAGTTATCAATCACTCAGTTATTGTAATTCTCGTGGATTTTAAAGTTATGAAGGAGAGGAGTGATGAAAGCAGACATATACCTTTAGTACGACGGTACGACTCTTCGGGTTTGATGGCCTAACCTTTGACTTAACCTCAAGGATCAGGTCAAAGGTCTTGCCACAGGCCGGTACTTACTCACCCGGTACTCGAGGAGGCGGCGGGTGCCGGAGAAGGTCACGTTGTGGAGGGAGGTCAGGACGTAGTGGCGCGTGTACGCGGCCACGTGGAAGGTCATCGTACACCGCTGAGTGTCGAATGGGTAGAGCGTTAGGTCAAAGGTGCACATGAGGTCGAAGGTCATCTCCCTCTGCAGCACCAGGGGATTATCCGCGCCCGAGTAGAACACGTCTGTCGTTGACAAAGGCTAATGAATTCACTCAACGTCTGAGGGATGGTTACCTCTCGCTCTGTATTGCTGTAAGCTGCTCATTAAGTTTGTTTTGTATTCCTGAAGGACAAAAGGTATACATACACACACACGCACAGAGAGAGCTAAGGGGGTGTTTTAAACAGTCCTTTTACTATTTTAAAGTTAGAAGTTAATACACAGTGTGATCATTGTTGTTAATAGTGGTAGGGGTGGGGCTTCCTTTATGTCTCCTTGTACACACACACACACACACGTACACACACTATATATATATATATATATATATATACACGGTGGTTTACCTTCGTCAATGACTTGGTGGTCATCTGGGAGGGGGTCGGCCGTTCGCTCGCCCCAAGCCGCAGTTCGGCGAGGCTGTATGGTCACTTGGCTGTCGTCGGTGCCCAGGATGGTCATGTCCGGATACCAGGCGCGGTTCATCAGGTCGTCGATCTGGTTGAGGTTGTTGTTCGCGTGGAGGTTCTTGTAGCGGAGACGCGAGTCGTACCACGACCTCTTGAGGACCACGTCCATGACGAGCTGCGAGTCGAGGAGGTTCAGCTTTCGGATGAGCCGGATGTCGCAAGTGATGCCGACGGTGGCTGGTGCGGAGCTGTTGGCCTTGGGCGGCGGCAGGCGCTTCTCGTATCCGGGGGGTTCGACCAGGGTCTCGCAGTTGAGTTCGTCGCTGTGGTCGTCGCAGTCCAGCTCCAGGTTACACCGCTTGCTCAGGTCGATGCACACCCCGTCCCCGCACGTATACATGTTCTGGCGGCAGGAGGTAAGCTTCAGCCTGCGCCTCTCCCCTGGGCACTTGTCGCCGCTGATCTCGAACTCGTGGACGCCTATCGGGTACATGAGGACGGAGGGGGTAACCATGCGGGCCTGGATGGAGGGGTCGCTGATCTGGTAGAGCAGCCAGTTGTTTACATTCCAGACCATCTTGGACCATCGGTTCCCATTGAAAACGGGACGATGTTTGACCGTGTCGTAAATGTAGTACTCGCGGTCAAAGAGCGACTCGTCACACAGACCCCTCATCTTCATGGGCTCTGGATATTCGAACTGGCAAGCGGTACACAGCTCTCTGCCGCACGTGTCAATACCCCAGTTCCCCTTCCGCGTGTCCTCTGACGACCCCGTCATGGAGGCGACAGCACACAGAATACTCTCAGATGACGGAATGACCTCCACCTCAAAATTCTTGTAAACTGCTTTCGTGCGCGTCTTCTGGTCTTTCCACAGTTGATGTTCAGGATCCCAGTACACGCCAATCCACATGCTGTTGTCCTTATCATACTCCGTGCATTTGTCTGCGAGACGAGATCCTTCTTGGGATAGAGCGGCGTTTTCATAGACATTCTGCGGCGTGGCAATGTATCCGTTGAGTGTAGAGCAAAAATGTCTGCTCTCCTTCTGGGAGCGACCTTCCGAGAAGACGGAGAAGAGTTTGTTACTGCCCGGGTTGCAGGTGTCCACTGCAGGCGTGACCTTAGTCTCAAACCCCAACGTAAAATCCTTTTTGATATTTTCGAAGCTCATGAGGTGTGGGCGAGCAAATAGCGCGTCTGTCCGACAGCTGAGGTAGTCCTTCATCTCCTCTTCTGTTAGGAGGCTCTCGATCAGGTGCAGATCAACCATCAATCCGTTGAAGCTCTGGCCCTTGTCTGTGCCTCCCGCCACTCTGTCCTGGTCCTGCCCCAGGATTACGTTGCCTCCGGCAGCTATTACGAGGGGCGTGTCTGGCTCCTGCAGCTGTCGACAGATAGCATTTCAGCAAGTCTTTGTAAATCACCATATTATAGTTCTAAGAATGACACATGCCATGCACTCCAAAATTTACACCTAACGGTATTCACCTGTGAATCATAGGATGCAAAAATGCCAAGGTTGGTTGGAGGTTCGTGTTCACTGTCGCTTAATATTGAGCCGGCATGGACTTGGTTATGTTTTGTTGACAAGCTTCTCAGATTCACCTAAGTTTTTATACATTTCCAGGAAGTTAAGGGAATGAATAATGCTTGGTCATCGAAGCTGGAGTCTTTCGTCTGGGATCTTCCGTATTTTACTTATTTCTTTTTTAGTCCACCTGGAAAAATTATCAATTCATGTGCAGAAGACCATCTAAACAGCCTAATGTTTCGAATATCCCGTGAATCGATGCTTTCTTTATTAAGTGATGCCGGCGTAAGTTTCATTATATTTGGCTTTTACTTATTTATTTATTCATCTTATCCATTTTCCCCTGTGAGATGAAAGAACTAAAGTACTTCATACCCAAGGAAATGAAGGGTACAAGTTTTTACTCTCTATAGAACCGAAACAATTGCGTTGTAACGAGTTTTGAAACAATCTTAACAGCAGCGAGGCTACTCTCGTGTGTTATCGTCCACCAGTGTTTGCCTGTTTATATATTTCATTTTCATTCCTTGACCCTGCAGCTTTACCCCTCTTACATCATCTTAACGACGTTTACTTTGTTTGAACTTCAGCTTTGCCTCTCTATCTTTTATATATCTTTTTTTTCTAGCGACTTTGTCGTGTCATGTCCTGGTATGCAAGATTACAGAATGAATCAGCTCGTTGCTCAGTGCTCTGTAAAGTAGCTTCCTTAGCGTAATGACCTTGACTCAGAGTGTCCCGAGTGTGAGACACAATATTTCTTATTAACTATATAATGTGCTCACTTACATCCCCCATAGTCAACTTTCTACCAGTTGGTTGACCGTTTACCAGTCGTGTCTGCTCTGCCGAATTAATTAGGTGTCATGGGAAGTGCTGACCACCAGTCTCTCTTGTCAGCTCGCGTTATATTTCAGTAAATATTACCAACATACAATCGTCAGCTGTAATATCCTGCCATTACATGAGTTTGGTGTATTTAGTCGCCAAGTTATCACCTCAGTCCATTATACTCACCAGCAGTCACCTGAGTAAACTGTGTCCTTCCATAACAGCTGACTGCTGTAATCTGCCTCCCACCTGAGCGCAATGTATTATAATATTCACCCATCGTGCCACTGTATAAGCTTACTGCACAAGTGACTCTAAGAGAACTTTTCAACCTCATTGTTATACGATATAGCCTAGCTGTTTTTCGGTATAACCGAACTGTTTTACGGTATAGCCGAGATGCTTTACGGTATAGCCTAGGAAAGAAGGTTTCGACTTCATTGTTATACGATATAGCCTATTAGTTAATAGCTCACTGGCTTGGGATGGATATGATGTTTGATTGGCTGGACTGCACAGGCACTTGTCAGGAAGAAAGAGCTGATACAAGAGGACAGCCGAATCTTGGCTACCTCCTTTCGAACAGTTTCTGTATTTATACCCTTTGCTTTGTCTTAACATGCAATCTTTATATATAAAGTAAGCTTTTTTCTTCAAGACTAGCGTTTCCACCTTAGCCTGAAAAGATCTCGGATTCTTTTAGCTATCCTGTCACACATGTCAGTTTCACCACGTTAAGAGTAATACATGTGTAGCTGGTGTCTGTATAGAAACTCTCGTCTTTAATGGCGATTTGCTTCTCAAGCTTAATTCCCTTGAACACGACGGTACGACCCTTGAGCGCAAAGGCACACGACCCTTAGGTATGTGATGGCATAAACCTATGATTTGACCCTTAGGGGTCAGGTCAAAAGGCCACACCACAATATCCAAGGGTCGCACCGTCGTGCTGTGCTGGTAGGGTTATTGTTCGCAAAGTGCGTCATTATCATCATAACACTGGCTAGAAGTTTTAGATACACCTAAGGTGTTGAGTCGTCACTGATGACTCGAGATGGTAGACTCACCGAGTCAACAAGCGTGGCCCGGACGATGGAGGCGTCTTGAGCGAAGGTGGCTGTGAAGGTCGGGAGGTCGACAGCGGCGCAGAAGGAGACCCATCTGAGGAGTCCCACCTGGACGGGCACGATGTGGAAGATCCGTTTCGAGCAGCAGGCCATCCTCAGCTCTTGCTTCTTGAACTTAAGGTCTGGATAGTGATGGGTCCAACATTACTAGTTTACCTTGTTGTTAGCTCACACTCGTCCTGACATAACTAGTTGCTATGAAGACTACGATCAGGGGGCAAGCGTTACTTAGAATAAATATATACTCTTAGAAAATGGAATCTTACAAGTATTTGAAAAGACTAAACAGAATTGTTTCTGAAAGAAAGATCTAGAGACTTTACATTCGTTGGCATACAGCATGGGACGTACGGAAGGCCAACTCGTTGTCGTTATCCTGGACGGCGTAGGAGAAAATGTAGTCCGAGTACCGGCTGCGAAAGGAGTAAAGCCTGATGCAGAAGGTGAAGGTGGTGAGTGTTGGGAGGCTCTGGCGCCAAGTGAGTCCCGAATCTGGCCGAGCAACACCGTCCTGCTGCAGGTGGACCATCCACGACCCTCCTACAGGAGCACAAGGTCAGGATGATTAGCTGGCACGGGAATATAGGTGAATGGGGTTGTGACAGGTGGTTGTGACCCTTCCATGTATACCGGAGGGGTATACAGCAGTTCCCGGAACTTGAGGTTTTGAGAGGTGGGGCAGAACCTGAGGTTTTAATAAGACACGTAAGTTAGAACTTGAGGTTGTGACACATGGGTCAGTAAACATGACAGGGAGGGAGGCAGACCAACTCACCATTGACGGGATCCAGGTTGCCAACCAAGACCGCCATACAGTACAGGAGAGACATCATCCGTGGCACCATCTTTGTGGGCGGATCCTACGGAAGGAACAGTGAGGAGTGTTGTTTAGTGCTGCAGATGATACGGATCCTGTGGAGGGAACAGTGAGCAGTGTTGGTATGTAACTAGTGGAAGCGCAGGCACTGAGTTCGGTTGAGTGTCCTAGAGTATTTCTGGGAGGAGTGGCGGTCAGATTTATTCTGTTTATGAGGAAATTACAAAGATAGTTTGAAAAGACTCTGGGAGTGTGCACCTGTTTCATGTGTGGTCTTATTGCGACAGTTGTATAACTCGTTATTATCATTTGATCAGATTACTCGGGAGCTTTCTTTAAGCGAGGAGAGGGAAATTCATAAATTTCCTTTATGATACAAGAATAGAGATTTGAGAGCATCTATCCTTGATCTATCCCATGGAACTGGATGGATATTTGGTGATAGATAGATATATAGATGGATGGTAGGATATAAAAGAATATGCAGCTGTCTCAGGCAGAAGGGCTCGTATCATAAGTTAATGCTGAGAAATTTAATGATACAAGTGTGTAAACGTTTCCCTCCTTGGGCCGACGATTCAATGTCGTTTAAAAAAGGTTTATGCAATTGAGAATGTTCAAGTGGACCGTTGCGCACACAGTCTTTCCCTTCATAACGCAAGAATCAGTAGTCTGCCATTGTTCAGGTGGAGTGCTAGTGGCATCCCTGTGAAGAGTGTACTTTTCTTGTGAATTAGATATGTGCTGGGGCTGGCTGGGGCTCGCGAATGTGGAAGCAGCGTCGTATCAAGCCTCACTAGTACGATCCTTGGACGACGACGTGCGCACGCTCCTTGAACACGACTGTACCGACCCTTAACCTGATTCTCAAGGACCATGCTGTCTTATCAGTGGTTAGCGCCATCATGCTCAAGGGAATGAATAGTGATGATAATGATTAATGATAATAGTCGTCATTAATCATTGGCAATCATTCTTGATTTGTAATGCATTTCTAGTGAACGTATCCATCAGAGTTTCGTGGGCGTTTCATGTTCATTGATCCATCATGAATGTAAATAGGTTTTTGTAATGATGTTTAAAGTATCGTATTGTTAATTTCCTCATGAGTATGTACAGTGCGATGAAGCATTTGGACCCCCTTCATTGTTCAATATGGGGCTTAAATTGTAGTTACTACCGCAATTCTACAGACGATCGTAGCAGCGAATATATTTATGCTCTTCGTCTTCATCACAGCTGCAGGAGGAAATGTATATGTGTACCCCATGAGGGTGGCTGGTGGTGGTCAATGACTTGTCATGAATATCTGCTGAAGTGCTGTATATCACCTTGATCAGGACGGACTGACGAAGGAGAAGGATTCATGTTGGTGGACGAGACTTGACGCGAAGAATATGAGTATTGTGATTGTGGAAGGTTGTGTGTTAAGTTACCTAGCTAGCTTGAGCTGGTCACTTAGGTCTGCCTTATCATCTGCACGTAGGGAGGAATTTGGTCATTTACGGTCAATATATATTGTTATATTCCAATCATGAGGTTCTTAAATGTGTGGAGTTATTATGATGTATTTCACTGGCACTCGCCTGATTCTGTTGGATTATTGCTGTCATATTTTACTGCTAAGATTCACCTGATAATATGGGGTCGTTGTTGTCATTTTCGATTCGAGAATGAGAGGTCATTATTTAATATGATTCTTCAATGACTTCAGAACTGATAATGTTGGGGTCACTTTATTGGGTCATATTTCAATGAGAATGGTCTCGCATGGCCTCATTTGTAAAGGAGTAGAGTTTTCTTAGACATTGTTTGACATCTTATATCTTTTGAATTCACCGGAACGTCCTAGTGGATAACATATAACACTCGAATTCAATTTTTCATTACTCATCATCGTATACTGTCAGACAGAGACACACTTTGAACATTCGAACTGCAGTCAGTTATGATTGTAAATTTTCAAATCAGAATCGTGTGTGGCTGTTTTTTTTTTGACAAAATGAAGAACGCCGTTGTCATTGTCAAGAAACAGTTTTTGATTTAAAACAGAATATACATAGAAAAGGAGAGCATTCAGAAATAAAGATAATTTGGATTTTGAATAAACAATGACAGTAGGAGACGTAGTAAAGATACCGTTGAAATGTTTAAGATTTAAGCTTTTTTCAAAGCAACCGTTCCTGCGTACCTGGTGAAGTCTTCGGGGGCCCTCCCCAGGGCCCTTGGGTCGTTGGTCGACCATGGTTTTAGAAGCCGCAGCCCTCAGGCCTACATAACCCCTGCAGCCTGGCTGGTCTGGTACACCTTGTAGGTACGTCTTCAGTGCACTTTTGAACTTCGCTGTGAATCCCATGCTTTTTATGGTGGTAGATGGCAAGGTGTCGAAGAATTCTGGGCTTCAGAGGTGGTATTTTACAGTCCTCCATGCCTGTCGTGCCAGAAAATATTCTTTCCGAATGTAAGTAGGTATCCACACCTTTTAGAATTTTCTAAATTTAAGGGATGATATACCTCTCCTGCCTGCGCTCCAGCGCTACAGGAAGTATACTATAGCCTCAGAGATTTCAGTCGGAACATTGAGCTGTGTCGGATGAAGATCCGAACACAGTGTTCGACTTGATGGTACTGTTACACTACTTCTTTCGTAGGATTTTAATTGAAGGAGTATATGAAATATCAGAAGGGTTTGAGATCGATGAGCAGGTTGCAGACATTGTTGTACTTTGCCCCTTGAGCACGACTCAATTACCTTGAACAAACTGATTCCTGTTTCATCCTGCGTGCACTCATAACCAGAAACGCCATTGATTTTGAGCTGATTGGATGAGAAATAAGTGTGTGTGTGTGTGTGTGTGTGTGTGTGTGAAAGCCAGTTGTGACCACGTCTTTCACTTACATTGAAAAAATGGCCTCTGGGACAACATCCTTCGTACATTTGACTTATATTCTTTCTTCCCTACTGAAATAGCCAACATTTCCAATGAATAATCAGTTAAGCTTTACTGATTCCCTGGTGAATGTTAGATGTTCATATTTGTTTTTACAAGGTAATTCATTGACCTGTTTACCTTTACTTTTAAAGAATTCCTAGAATAAAAAAATACTCGTGCATAAACCCCATTAGAATGACTTGTACTGTTGACCAGGCGACCAAACATGAGACACGGGTTATGATATGATTTTATCTATACTTCTGTCTAGGGAGCAAGACCTTGCAACCCATATTTGTTCCGTGATTTGGAAGCCAGCTTGTAAATCCCAGCTTTAGCGTGGAGGAACCAAACCTTCTTATATATATATATATATATATATATATATATAATTACTGTTTTTTTTCCGGTAATGTCGGTAATGAAAAATGTCTGGGGGCGATGAATCGCTGCCTGAGGCTAATCATCAGTACACGGTGTGACTCAGAGTCGGACATAAATAGCGTTAAGTAGACTTTTATTCTGCTTGGTCGTTGTGCTCCCTTGACTGCTTCCTGTCTCTTGGACACACACACGCACACACACACACACAAAGAATTTCATTAAAATGTAAGCCCAATGATGTTCGGGGAACAACTTTAAACACGAGTGTGTTTAAAGGATCAACAAATTCAACAAGTCGTGCGTCTGCGTCTGCATGGTAGTGTGTCTTGCCTCACTAAAATTTTCAGTTGAGGAAAGCAAAAAGTCAGTTGAGGGTGGTAACTGTAGTCAGCTGAACCAAACGACCCGCAACACAAAGTATTGAATGTCTTTTCTTTCTTTCTTTTTTAATGCTAAGCACAGTGACAACACGCAAGACATCCAGTTACTGAAAATTGATAAGAATATCATAAAGTTGTTCAGAAGGGGTGATGAGGACTGAGCACGTGTTGGAACTAAAGATGGATAGGGACATTGGCTAGGCAACGTTGACCAACGAATGAGTAGCACGGCTTCCAAAAGAATAAACAGTGTGGCTTACAAATATGCTAGAAATTTCAAGGAGGTTTGAAGCAACCAGAAATTATATATATATATATATATATATTAGCAAATATTTATGCGAGTAATACATCAAAAGTTATTATGCATAGTAGGTTGGTATG
>JAYMFT010082477.1:0-14251 GCA_038088735.1 Panulirus argus | reverse complement strand
GACTGTGGGAGCATATGCCTTCTTCATTACTCATTTCTCAGCCAAAAAATGAAGAGGTAATCGAGGAGAATGTGATCATGGCGACTATTTTCTGAACGTAAAAGTTTTGTTGTAGTGAAAGGGACTGTATGCTTTTGAAAAGCTTTAGCGAAAGCAGAGGATTTTGAAATATTCATTGACCTTGTAGGACCCAGAAATGTGATGGATACAAAATTACGAAGGGCCATTCCGGTCAAAGATTGTTTGGATGTAACTCGACGCGTTTTAGCCTCAGGGGACTTATAGGAGCTCGCAGTATTTTTTCAATGTATCCACGTAACGTACTGGTGTGATATTTGCAGAAACATGCAATGCTTTGCTTGGAGCAAGCATTGAAGGATTATATAAAGGCAATAATTTTGAGGATAGTATTTAACTATATCTAAATGCTACACGTATTGTAAACTTACAGGCTACCATAGTATCATGTGCACGAAACGAGAAAAAGAAAACGAGAATTACATGATCACAATATGTCAATTTCATTTAAGAATTCAAAGTTACTCTCTTTAAGGTTAAACATTTCTCTCTGTACCAATCCAAGATAAAGATGATACACACCGAATACTTAGAACATCGCAAACGCCCTTCCTAACTACGCACCAACGAGCAACTCGATCCTTTTTGAGAACGTAATATTTCCCTGCAAGTGACGGAAAGAGCTAGGCGCGCTCGGCTCAGTTGGAAGACTGGTACTAACTAGCCGAATTCTGCTCTGCGATGTTCTGCTCGTTCGGATTAAAATGCTTATATCAAGACGTACCTTAACACTGTTCCGTTGGTGTGGACGTGACTCTTAATAACGATGAACACAGTTGCCAACAGAATTCATACGATATTGGGCTATCAAATTTAAGTTCATGAAGACACTGTCAGGTGATGCAAATCATGCTGGTCGTCCGTTTGCAACACGATGCAACGACAGTGTTGATTTAGTATATAACTCGGTGTAAGCAAGCTGATCATCCGTTGAAAATTGCCATCTCGAAGATAAACATCATATGATGAATATTTTCTTTTTCTTTCATTAGTTTATAAAGACTGATAAAGGATACAACAGATCTTGAGGATCAACTGTTTTACAAAGATGTAGTTTATGGTGTTGTAGACGTCAAACTTTGAAATGTTTTATTGGCTTGAGCTTAAACAATGAAACGCGTTTTAGGGAAAACGTATCTATAGAAATCACAATCCTTCAATGGTAATGATAAAGCTATTACTTGGTAAAAAAAAAAAGAAAAATTCAACGATTTATTTTAGAGACATGACCAAAGTCGCGCCAGCGTAATGAGACAACGTTTTACAAAAGAGTAAAGCACCAAAGCCGGTTCCAGTTAGGTTGAGAGTGGATTCATTCAGGATTCATAACAAAAAGGCTCAGAACGTCATTGCCAGCGTTGCGCTCATCCGAGGAGGTTGTTATGGACAATAGTGGAGTGTGAAGAGGGTTGCTAAGTGGTGTTTTAGCAAATCTGAAGAGAGAAGAGGTGAGTGAAGGGTGGCAGAGGGACTGCAGATTGTACATTAATGACCTGACGGAAGATAATTGCGTACTAGATTATTTAACCATTGCTAAGTTTCGTGGAACGCGGTCAGATTTGCTGCGTGTTGTTAATGGCTGTATTGTTCAAGTTTTTGATTTTCCGGAACAAAATGAGAAAGGCATAGCTGCATTAGGAAAGGAGGTATACGTAGGAGATATTGGAGAAATGTAGGTTCATGTTTGTATGTCGTTCAGGTTATGACAATGTAACCGTTATGACCACCAACAATCGAGACCTAGTTAGCGCCTGTCGTCTGAAGGTGTGAGTTTGGCTTTGGCTTGTACTTATTCTATAGGGTATATCATGGTTTTCCGTGGAACGATGATCGATGAATCTTTAACACAGCCGCTGTTTTATTATCAACAAAATTTCATTTCGTCTATACTTGTGGGGAATAAGACTTTAAATCAACGGACTTATCAAAGGAAGTCGAGGCTTAGGGAATCGGGGAAATGTAGGACCTGGCGGTGTGGAATGAACAAACCGATCGTTTACATTAGGCCTTGAGCCCGGGAACTGGCCGCACTGTTATTGCCAACGATGAATTTGAAATATTTTGTAAGACAAAATCGTAAGTTAGATCACCCCCGTAATTTTAGCTTTGCAGGTTTATTATATAAGAGGAATTTGTAACAAGAGGGTCAAGCTAGTATCCATAATTGGCTTGCAGTTTTCTTTCTTTGAGTTCTTTTCGCAAAGAACGAGTTTATGGAAGTAGTTTCCTACGGGTAAATGTTTACATCATACAAATGGACACATCTTCCATAAGTGAGCAGGCGTTAGAAGAGTTTAGGCCCCACAATGATTTTTATGTGAGCGATATGTTTTCCGTTGGTGTTTGATGCGAATCGAACAGTTATGGCCCTCATTTCTCTCGCAGTCACTCGTAGGGGAGACGCAGAAACGAGTAATTTGTGGTAGAAACGAGGCAATATCGTCCGATTTGCATCAAATAGCATCGGGAAAACAAACTGCTCAACCGAGATATGGTATATGTTCTAGTGAACCTAATATATCCTAAGGGGCTCTGCTTCTTGTTCCCCAGAGCGCAGTGCGGTCAGGTTCTGGGGATAATTTCATAGTGTACGTCAAGTAGCAACTTTCATGGGACGACTCCATCCTCAAAGTGAATTATATTTCGAGCTCCCGACTACTCAGGCAGCTTATCGAGCGATTATTGGCTAAATCAAAAGTGTTCTGTTCTGTGGATGATAAATAATCGCCATGTTACGTGACAATTCGTAAATTCACGTGACCACCATCCCTGCGCATGCGCTGTGGTGAACAAGCTCACGAACACACACAAATCAAGCGTCTTCAGCGGAGAATGCTTGCTCCCGTTCGATTCATTTTTGGTTTAGATTCTGAATTTGTGTCTACCATAATATTCAGTTGAGAGCTGAAATATATCAAATCGCTTTTCAAAACTAGATCCAACGATCGCATATAAAATCCGTACCTACTGTGGAGCGTAAGCTGTAAAGATACATAGGTATTGTTGTGCTAGATATAGTGAGTCGGCTTTTCACTGGAGCACGTTAAGGCACTGTGGTGAGAAAGTGTTTTAAACCGCCAGGACACGACACGCTGTGGACAGTGCAAGTCCTCAGCGTATGAAGTGGACGGGAAAAGCCAAGAAGAAATAGTCTGTGGAGATCGGATGTGGACGGTGGGTTTCAGTTCCCGTTCGTTACACACAACAGCCGTCGTGTGCTTGTGGCCAAATCAGGTCGGTTTTGTGCGTTCCTTGGTACTGCTATGGTGAAACTTTCCGCCCCAAAGTTTTGGGTCAGCCAAGAGGTATACGGGAATGGTAGCGCAGATAAAGTGTGTGTAGGTCCCGTAGAGATGTGCCGGTGTTTTGTCTGGCTGGTGCGGTATGGATGGTAACAGAGCAGTGAAGTGTGAGGATTTTGACAGAGAGGTGTTGATTATACCAGGGGTTTAGGAGAAATTCAATGCTCATTTGTACAGCGTAGGAGAATGGCTACTTCCTCATGCTGGGCATCGGGCGATTACCGTGAGATGAAGCCATTGTGTCGGATTTTACAGCTACTGGTGATCGAGGTGTACCTTTCAACAGTACTGTTTGGTCGTTTCCCAAGGAGAGTGGCTATTAGGCAGCGAGCACTTCTTGTTGTAATGGAGTACGTTGAACAGTATAACTTTAATCATTTTGACCTTTGTTCTCTTTCAAGATATTTTTTTTTTTTAAGTCCGGTTGATAACCTTTTTCTAACACCATTTCACTATTTTTTTCGTTTGATTTGACGAAGTTTACTTTGTTTCTGGTGGAGTTTGTCTAGTTGTCGTGTGATGTGTTCTGGTGCGAGATAGAGGAGGAGCTTAAAAAAGAAATCCATTCGAATACCATATAGTCTTCTCTAAAGACAGATCGTGGAGGGCGAGTCACCGGAGGAGCTGCTGGGGTTCAGTATTAGTCAAAATTCATGCCTTCGTCAGGAAGACCGGGTTCACTGTGGGACGTGGGATGACTTGTCCAGTGGTGTGAGTGTGGGAGTGAGTCCAATAAGAGGAGAGGTGGTTGAGGGAGTTATTAGCGTTGGGGGTGGAGTAGGCGGAGCTGTAAGGTAAGGTCCCTGCTGTAATAGTTCTATGGGAAGGTGAATAGCTGGTAGGTTTTGGCTCTAGTGACGGTGTGTTTTTAAAACTAACATTCTCACAAGGCTTGTTTATCTGAGCAATCTAATATATGTTTGTTTTAAAGAAATCTCTTAACTCTTATAACTAAATGAAAAGCTCAGAGTAATTACCACATGCACCGTTGTTATTAATGCAACAAATCCGTGTTTGGTTGTTATATACTTGTCGAAAAAGTTTCGAACTGAAGGCCATTTCTTTGCAATTTTAATTGAAATATTAAAAAGAGTCTTTAACAAAAAGTTTTTCACTCAATTATGCATAAAACTACGTGAAGTGTTCACAAACCCATTTAACTGATTTGTATTTTTGTTAGCAAAAGCCTCAGTTTTGATCGTATCGTGACTGCAGACTTTTTTTGACTAGAAATTATTTCGTCTTCATTTCCAACCATCGTAATCTCCTTGTTCAACAGAGACTTTGCATCATATGTTCATTTCATTTAACGCACTCGGAGTCATAAGTTTCCCCATTGTATCAGAGTATATTAGAAGTATATATGATAATAGAATTTTGTAAGAACGTATTGCAAGGAATCAGTTGCATGCAGTGAGTACTATTGCCAGTCGAAATAGTAACGTGCGTTGTGTTGCAGGCACGGTGGTCCCTGGTTTCTGATGCCCCCGCGTGGATCTGACCCAGTATGCCGCCAAGGCTGGCCTATTCACTATAACAAGGTAAGGTACCGATGACTCCTCCCTGCTCATGTATCTGTGACAAATACTTGTATGTTGAACTCTCGGTGGATTGTATTTTTCATAACTATTCCTTCACTTTGTTCTGCAGGTAGGAGAAAAATCTTCAACTTATCGATGGACACGGACAACGCGACATGTAAGTACATTATTTCAGTTATTTCAGCATTTTAGGTCTAAAAACTGCTCTCATGTTAGTGATACTATAAAAAAATACTGGCCAGCGGCGATAGACAGTAAGATATTAGTGTCCCCGAACGTGGCCAAGGTTAAGAAAGTGTGGTACTTTGTCATTGCTATTAGCAATTTCAGATAAAGTAACGGATGTTTAGGCATTGAGTCATCATCTAGTATACAGCTGTAACGGGAGGGAGGTCATCTTAAATTTCGCTTCCTAATTAGTTAGCTAGTATTGAGGAACTAGCTCCATTTTGCAGTTAATTATCCAGGTTTTGATATATTTTTTTATTACAGTCCGCTGACTTGGTGTATTGGATACGATTTACAGGACAGAAGGAAATAAGGCAGCAAATAAAACTCCAGCAGGAGACGGAGTTCTGTTTTTGAGGAAGATTTCAACCCAAGAATCTTCGTCTGAAGTAAAATGGTTACACTAATGCTACATTCTATTCTTACAGATCCAACGACTTTTAGGGAATGTGGCGGAGGTACGCCGGGTCCAGTGACTAGTCTGCTGCTGCTGTCATCTCTCCCGTAACCTTCCATCACGCGCTGCCAGTTCCGCTGCCGACTTGGTCTACTACATGCTGCTCAACCTCGTGTTGTTGGTAGGTCTTGAGGTGATGGTTGCGGTACTGATTCCAAAGCTTTTCTGGGCTATTCATCCTTGCCTCGGTGTATGATCCTTGCCTCAATGCACCGGGGCAAATGTCATTCGTCGCCTCCCCGAGTGACTAACGCAAGTCTGTGGTGACGAACCTCAGCCCAATGTTCGTTGTTGCTCATTACAAGTCCACGTCCACCTGCGAAATACGACGTGCAGCAGCTGTCGTAAGAAATCTCGTAAAAAGCTGTTCTTGACCTCTTGTCTTCGTCTTCTCTAGGTTGTTTTCTTTGTTTCTCATGGTGTAATTAATTCTCGGATTTTTGGTCATTGGTGCGCACCTGTATTTAATCGAGGTCGTCTTAAAACTTTTTGGGAAAAATAGCGATGGGTTCAGAGCATGTGTGAAGTTGTCTTATCTTGGGGTGGATTATCAAGTAGTTTAATGGATTTTGCCGAATCTTAGTGCTTTGATTTTGAACATACTGGTGACCTAACTTAAGTGTAGTGGTAATGGGTGTAGTCAATAGTGATTTCGGAGGATAGCTGGCGGAGATCGATTTTGGCTGAAAGTCGAAATTCTTTGGATGATTAGCAAGATATTGTAGAAATATTGCCTCGATGTCAGGATGTTTAGTTTTCCTTGACGTGAGTTTGAATATGTTATTTCAGTAAGATATGTGAGGTTATCTGTCATATCTGAGTAGCTAATCAATTAGTTTATTATTTTTACTGTGTTTAGGGCTTTCCTTTTGATCTTGAATACTCTTTATTGGTAATGAGTGTGGCTGATGGTGATTTTTGATTATAGGTTGAGATCATTTTTTGCTAGAGGTTGAAGTTGTTGGGGTGTGTTCACAACGTATTGTAGAACACTGTCTCGGTGTCAGGATGAGAAATTTTCTTTATAGATTATAGATATGTTCTAGATGAATCTTAGGAATTCATGTTATTGTTTTTCAAATAATTTCTACACATTTGAGTTCAAGATGCAGAGGTTTGAATTTTGTCACTAAAATGATGTTTTCGAAGATGTAAGGGGTTGAAATTTGTTCTTCACACGTATAACATTAGGGACTAGTTTACCGGATGAGAGTGATGAAAGACAGGCAGGTGGAGTTGAACAGCATTATTTACGAGCTTTCTTGCGACGGATTAAGGAGGTCGTATTTCGGACGAAACTAGACGTGGACTTGTAACGAGAATCAACGAGCATAGAGCTATAATTCGTCATCACAGACTTACAAAAATGCGTCAGTCACCCACTCTTGACGACGATAGATACGCGTCTCGGTGGAAGAAGGCGAGAGAGTTCTAGAATTTGGCAGGGATAAAAAGACCAGGAAAAAGCTTTCAAATTAATCGCTTTAAAAATCTGTCTTTGCGAGATGCAGGCAGCATGTTATGGACCAAATGAGCAGCGGTACTGGCAGCGTTTGATTGGAGGGTTACTGAAGAGAGGACGACAGCAGCTGACCAATCAGAGGACTCGGCGTAGCTTCGCGCCTTTGCTGAGTCTAAGGATTTGTATGAAGAGTATTTTAGTGTCTGCTTCATCTATTCAAAGCTGTTGCCTAGAGGACTGTATCTCAGTCGTCCTCTGCTTTTTTTTTGTGATGTTAATTCTTAAAAGTTATTACTACTCAATTTTGAGGTTTTATTCTCTTAGTTTGGTATAACGTATATGGAAGCAGTCTGATCGTAATCATTTCTACAATTTTCTACCATGGCTGTAGATTAGGACAAGGTCAAAGTTCCTATATAAGACCGCCAGGTATCTTTCCTCCCTACTAAACCCAACGTTGTCCACGTTAGTGTGTTGGATTGATTTCGGGGAATATGTTATATCTTCACAGGGTTGCGTTAGTTTTGTGTTTTATTGTCTAAGAAACGGGAGACTGAGTTCTGATTTTGACGCAGGTTTCTACCCAAGAATCTTCCTCTAAAAAAGAAAATAGTTTTGTGTTCCATTATCTACCAACAACAGACGGAGTTCTGTTTTTGACGCATGTTTCGACCAAAGAATCTTCCTCTGAAAAAGAAAATAGTTGTTTTGTGTTCCATTATCTACCAACAGCAGACGGAGTTCTGTTTCTGACGCAGGTTTCGACCAAAGAATCTTCCTCTAAAAAAAGAAAATAGATGTTTTGTTTCATTATCTACCAACAGCAGACGGAGTTCTGTTTTTGACACAGGTTTCGACCCAAGAATCTTCCTCTAAAAAGGAAAATAGTTGTTTCGTGTTCCATTATCTACCAACAGCAGATGGAGTTCTGTTTTTGAACACAGGTTTCGACCCAAGAATCTTCCTCTAAAAAGGAAAATAGTTGTTTCGTGTTTCATTATCTACCAACAGCAGACGGAGTTCTGTTTTTGACGCAGGTTTCCACCCAAGAATCTTTCTCTGAAGCATAAAGGATACACTAATCCTACATTCTATTCTTACAGATCCCACGACCTTTAGGGAATGTGGCGGAGCTACACCGAGTCCAGTCAGTGCACCGGGGCAAATGACATTCGTCGCCTCCCCGAGAGACCAACGTAAGTCTGTGGTGACGAACCTCAGCCCAGTGCTCGTTGATTCTCATCACAAGTCCACGTCCACCTGCGAAATACGACGTGCAGCAGCTGTCGTAAGAAATCTCGTAAACAGCTGTTCTCGGCCTCTTGTCTTCATCCTCGCTAGGTTATCTTTGTTCCTGGTGTTGTAGTTAATTTTCGTAATATTGGTCCTTGCTGCACGCTTGTATTTGATCGCAATCGTCTTAAAACTGGGAGGGGAAAATTAGTGATGGGTTCTGGAGGTGTGAAGTGTAGATAATCAAGTAGTTTTATTGATTTTGCTGAATCCTAGTGCTTTGTTTTGATTGTATTGATCACCTAACGTAAGTGTAGTGGTAACGAGTGAGGTCAATAGTGATTTCGGAGGATAGCTGGCAGAGATCGATTTTGGCTGGAGGCTGAATATCTTCGGATGCTTTATCAAGGTATTACAGAACCATTGCCTGAATGTCAGGATGTTTAGTGTTTTAGACGTATAGTTTATATATCTTCTTCCAGTAAGATGTGTGAGGTCATCTCTCATATCTGAGTAGCCTTTACAGTAGTTTCATTAATTTTGCTGTAAAGTAGGGCTTTGCCTCTGATATTGAATACTCTTTAGTCGTAATGAGTGTGGTTGATGGTGATTTTTGATAGCTTGTTGAGATCAATTTTTGCTGGAGGTTGATGTTGTTGTTGGTGTGTTCACAACGTATTGTGGAACATTGTCTCTGTGTCAGGATGAGAAATTTTCTTTACAGAGATTCTAAATATGATCTAGCTGAATCTCTGGAATTCATGGTCGTGTTCTTCAAAAGATTCTACCCATTTGAGTCCAAGATGTAGAGGGTTGAATTTGGTCACTTAAAATGTTCTCGAACATGTAGGGGGTGACTTTTGTTCTCGACACCTATAACATTAGGGACGAAGATAGGTTACCTGATGAGGATGATGACATGCAGGGGAAGAACAGCAGCATTGTTTACGAGATTTCTTGCGACGGATTAAGGAGGCCGTATTTCGGGGAAACTGGACATGGACTTGTAAACGAGAATCATCGAGCATAGGGCTGTTGTCAGTCACCACAGACTTACAAAACTGAGTTAGTCATCCACACACATAGTCTACGGAAGATACTTGTATCGGTGGAGCGAGGCAAGAGAGTTTTACACTGAGACTTTGGTTAAAAGAACCCAGGAAAAAGCTCTGAAAGTAATCACATTGAGAATCGGTCATTACGAGGCGATGGTACTATGTTGTGGGCCACATCAGCAACGGAACTGGCAGCCTTTGATTGGAGGGTTACTGAAGAGAGCACTACAGCAGCTGACCAATCAAAGGACTCGACGTAGCCTGGCGCCTCTTCCGTATGAAGAGTATCTACACAAAGCTGTTGCCTGGAGGACTCTTTCTCAGAAGCTGTCTTCAACGTTTTTTTGCGATGTTAATTCTTAATGCTATTACTACTCTGATTCATAAGGTTGTCTCGTTAGTTGGGTATTATAACCTTTATGGAAGCAGTCTGATCTTTATCTTATCTACAGTTTTCTATCATGACTGTAGATTAGGTCAAGGTCGAAGTTCTTGTCTTTTCCCCATACCCCCACCCATTGGCGTCCATATTAGTGTGTTGAATGATCTCTATACATCTCGGGGAACATATCTCCACGGGTTTGCGTTGGCTGTTGTTTTATTTCGTGCCATTTGTTCCCGGTTTATCCACGGTCATATCTGGGCGGATCTTTTTCCAATGTCTTTGCATCGTTGTTTTGTAGTCTCCTCTATTCTCTGGCGAAGTTTCCCTCCATTAATGAGTCTTGCGCTTAGAATTCATCCACTGTAGTTTTCGCAAGTAAATATTATTTCTTTTGTTTATAGATAGTTTACAGGTGTCTGTCCAGAGTGTGAGTGATGTGAGGTGGTGGAACAGAATACGATATTCCAAACCTGCAACTTCGGCTTGCGGTCCGGGAACTGATGTAGGGGTTCCAGAAGCCGAGTGGGATGGAGTCCTACTTCGTCTTTGTGGCGCCTGGATGATTTTTTTCGTACGGTGTGGTTGATTTCAGTTTAGCTGCTTTGTTGTGTGCTTCATTCTATACATGTGGTTCAGATGTGTCCTGGCCATCGTCTGTTGAGCCAGGGTCATTTTCGTGTGACTGTAAATCAGGACTGGGCGAGCAGATGTCTTGGAAACCTGTTTCTGTGCATCATTTTCTGATCTTTGATACTTCGTTTCCATCTCATTTATTCCTATTTTCCGGGTTGTTTCTCGGGACAAATTTTCCTGTCTTTAAGTGCAAGTTATTTACGATTGGCTAAACAAAAGGATCACACGCCCGGAGATTGACAATCAACTCCCATAGAATACGTGATCATTCGGCAATGAATTGTTACATCTAATGAGAATGAGAATGTTGGGTTAGTGAAGTAATGACGAGTGTGGTTATAAACATCCTGGACACCTTGAAATGTTTTCTCCTTTGAACAGTTTAGTTTGGCAGAATTATCAGTTAGGGCCAGCTAGTAGCTCACAGGTATAAAGTCTTTGAGACCTATCATTAAACGGCATCAAGACAGACGAACTGAATCAGTAACGTTGATGATTCTTATTAGTCGATCATGATACCAGAAAGTTAAGAAGTGGTCCTTTGGTCAACAGAAAATGATGTACGCGATACTTATGTGATTGACAGCTTTACTGTATCTGAGTTCCCGTAATGCATGATGACGTTAGTGGGCGCATAGAACAGAACCTAGCGCTGTTCTTTAACATCTTGTTCTACTCTACGTTTTTCAACGAGATACGGTACTAAGAAGTGATTAGTCGTGACAGAGCATTTGAGTTCTCGACTCTTCAAATAACATACATTTTTTTTAGAATGTGAATATTTACTGAAACCAAAATGATGGCATGCTATAGAGAAGCCACATTTTTCTCTCAACTGAAACACTGAGTTTTCAACACATCCGTTTGGAATATACTGTATAATCCATCAACTTTGCTTTATGCATAGTGCAGTTGCTCTAGTTGTCAAGTGACGGGCGATTGTTGTGGGTGAACGGGGTAGAACAGTTAGACTGAAAGTATATTGATATAGGAGGAGCGAAAAAAATATGCATAAACATAGGCGGTTCTGGTTCCCCGTTCCTTTGGTTAATATGAAACAATACTAACAGGATAATCATAGATACCAAACTTCAGCGTTTTTTAAGCTATTTGGCTTCGTGGCATATAAGAGCTTAATACCAAATGTGTCTACTGTATATGCAGTCATGGGGCTGATTTTCAAATAGGCGCTACATTACGTTTTGAATACACACACACGGTACATTATAGACTTCATGGTATTATGCTTGAGCCATCCGGTGATCTTTTCAGAACATGAGCTAAACAGAATTTCATGTTCTATGCTAAACATTGATTCTTAACGTGTGAGGGTAGCGAGCATTCAGATAAAAATGTAAAGCACTTGAAAGGGTCTTAGATGATCAGTTTTTGGCTGATCGTTTTACAGATTTGCCTGAATTTGTGGAATAGCTTGGGAAATAGGTCCAAACCAGTAAAGCTATGCATATGTGGAATTCATTTTTCTTTCTAAAAATTCACTCTGCTTTTATGAAATTGTTTTGGACATGATGATTTCATCTAGTGTGGTTTCACAAATAAGCGTGTTCCTAGAATTAAGATTTTGCATTTAAACAAAAAATATGAAAGGCTTTTCTATTGAGTACCTACTCTAATTTTCATCAAAAAAGCGACTAATTTTCCGCCTGCACTAATCAAAGTAAACTATTTTGCATACATATTCTGTTGTACTCATGAAAATGCACACATTTTGAATGCATAACGTTTAACAAACACACCCAAAACTAATATTTTTTGTCTACAGAACAACCAGAAATATGTAAATCGCATTTCGTAAAAATCAATGAAAAACTATTTCGTGGAAATTCCTACACAAATTAGGTACATAAAAGAAAACGCTAACTTTTGACTACTTAATTATGTAGTCTTGCGACGTTATAAATGCGTTGATCATTATCAATAATTTCCAACAGTAAGATAATTGATCAGTTTTGAACTGTTTGCACAAGAGAGAGGAAGCAGCTCATACCGAGTTCGATGATACATTCGTCTTCATCCACGTCGTCTGTGTAAAGGTCTGATTTTGCTTGTTTTCGCACTGATTTGCATCACTGGAACGAAGGCTTGATTAAGTTACTCCAGTCAGCTTTGTTCAGGTGCCAGTATTTACGCTTAGAAAGGCCTGCTGGCGTGGGATGTACCGTTAGAATAGGTACTTTTATGAGAGTATGATCAGATGAACCAACTGGGGGCCATATTTGCAGTCGTTACTCTCGAGTACAGTCTGTGATGTTGCTGGGATGTCCATTCAGTCCAGTAAAATGCACTGGAACTTAAAGGTTTCTAGTGAGATTCTACTCTTTCGATAGATGATAAACTTGGAGTGTGACCTTAAGTAGAGGGAGTCCGGTAGCTCGCTTGATCAAAACTTGCATCAGTATAGAAACTTCTGACGTGGTTATTTTGGTTTCTCCAACGTCATTCGCATGAAAGGTACTCAAAGCGTTAGATATATTCCGCAAAGTTATAATCGAAAGATCCTCTCCAGAGCGAGCGAGCGAAAGAGCTCGGCCACTTGTACGTAATTCGAATTTGATGTGGGCTCAAGTTCCCGCGAAATTCGACGGTTTCACTTGCGCCGAAAATGAGTCACGAAAGATCATTCCCCGAAAATTAGCGGAGCTTAAGATCCCCAAAACGTAATGTTCGTCGAACTCCGTTATCTCTGGTGTGAATGAGGGAAATCTGTGAAATTTTATATCAGGCCGGACTTGTAATGAAGTCAAAAAAATACGTAGGATCGATGGTGTTCATTACAAACGATAATCTCGATTTGTATCCATAGTTTTTTCAACGTAAGTTCAGGAAGATAAAGTTATCATCTTTATTATTTACCGAGTTCTGGTCGGTGTGAATTTTCTTTATGGTCAGACTACCACCAGGAATTCACACCCACCCATCACCACCGATGATTGTTGGAGTTCCTGGCCTTCGCAATCACTCAGTGCTTGCCATCTGCAGGGTAGAGAGCGATTCAAATGGTTACTTTTACGGATTGATACTGTTCCTGGGTGAATCTTTCACGACTGAATCAGACTTCAATAGAACATTGGCATCTTATAGATGACAAACTTAACACGAGTCAGTCGTATACTAAAGTGAAATAATGACAGGAGGAGGTTGAAATTGCATTTTCTAGCATAGTCCACGTTAAATGTAAGATAATGAGGTTACTTCGTTGAACTCTCAGAGACAGTATACAAACATATCAAACGACTTATATTTTATCACTTTTTTCTGTGTTTCCTTTTTTTTTCTGTGTAACCCAGTGTGTGTGTTGGTGTACTCGTCGATCAGAATTCCATAGGAAGTGATGTTTGAAATCATTTTCAAATGAGTTTGTCCACTTTTCATGTGTCTTTTCTACTTCGTTTCATGTTACGTCCACTGGTGTTGGAGTTTCACCGGATTTCAGAGAACTTATGTTCACTTTACAGAGGCACACACAGATTTCAGAATTGGTTATCGTCGTTTCTCATGTCACTCGGGGGGAATTCTACATTCATAAGGTTCCGTCTCTTAGTTTCTCTTTTCTTTAAGTAGCTTTTACAACAATTGTGTAACAACAGTTAATTTCATCTTTCACTAAATTCCAGTCAGTCACCACTCTTAGACTAGAACAGTATTTTTTTTTATGTTGAAGGCTCCAGTCACGGACAAAAGTCCATATCAAGGCCGGGCTCTAATTGAAATATATTGAGAATTGAGAAAGGGAAAAAGAAAAAAGACAGGGAAAGTATTTACGAATTTTTGAGAAAGTGAAACATCTCTCTTGAAATGAGCCAGGTCATAGTTATTGGGAAAGACATGAGAAGGTAGAGAGTTCCAGAGCTTCGAC
>JAYMFT010082466.1:0-14251 GCA_038088735.1 Panulirus argus | reverse complement strand
AAAAGCCTTAGATATGTCAAGGGCAACTACACATGACTCCCCAAAATCTTTCAGGGATGATGACCAGACATTAGTAAAATAGGAAAGAATATTACCAGTGGATCTTGCCTTACAGAAGTAATACTGTTGTTCTGAGAGAAGACTGTAATTTTCGAGGTGTTTAAGGATATAAGAGTTGAGGAGGGATTCAAAAACTTTGCAAATGGTGGATGCCAAAGCAGCAGGATGATAGCTAGAGTTGTCAGAACGGTCACCCTTCTAAGGGATGGGATGTTTGGGATGAAATGTGGAAAGCTAAATGCAATACAAGTTGGCCTACAAAAGTAGTTTCTGCTCTAAATCACTGAGAATGGAGAAAGTGAGGGTTTCAATCCCTCTACCATCCATACTGGAGGAATTCAACTATTCCCTATGGTGAACGTTGAAATCCCCGAGGTAGAGGATGTCACAGTCTCATGGCAGGAGTTTAGATAGTCAAAAAAGGATATGAAATTTGCTCCATATGACTGTTAGCTACATGTGATATCAAAATAAAGCAGCAAGGAAAAGAAAGCTAATAAAGGATGTTATCCATTGTTTTAAATTTGGTATCTTGGTTTCTATTGCCATGTTTTATGTCAAATGCACTTCATATAGGCCAAAAGATAAAGTCAGTGTAATCTATAATAATGAACATGAATACTAACAACCAAAATGCATCTCAAGTTGCCCATAAGATGACCCCAATATAATTCCAAAATATGCATATCAGAAATCAAAATGAAGTTCAATGAAAATCTTTTTTAGAAAGATTAAGATGAACATGGATAATGTTTTCATCTGTGCATGGCATGATTTACGGGTGTGGATATCCCTGGGCAGTGACAAAACAGTCATCCTATCAATAGTTATCACTCCTCCCTACCTACTTAGGATTACACAAGAGGAGGGGATAGCCCCGCTTGAGCTCCCCTGTCATGTGCCTCAAGTGACCAATGCCAAAGAACAAATTTTAGGAAAATATTTGTACCTTAAACTATTCTGCAACAGGCCCTAGGAGAATGGTATGTTTAGGATGAAATGTGGAAAGCTAAATGCAATACTAGTTGACCTACAAAAGCAGTCTCTGCTTTGGAGAAATGTGACTGCAACTGTTTTCCAGTTATAGTCTGATTGCTGAGAGATTTGATCATCCATCTTGTAGCAACTGCAACGACAAAGATATAATTCTAAAACTATAAACACTTAAAATCTGGTTATGCAGTACCATGAGATATGATCGGTTGTCAAGTTTAGCTCTATTGGCATAAGCAGAGACCAACTCTGCTTAAATGATGTGCCCATAATTAATACTTGTTACTTTTCTTAAAATAAACCTTTACATAAGTTCAATCTAATCTTATAAGACTCTGACCAATGTCAGTGATTTTATCTAATACCCAAATAATGAAAAAAAAGTGCTGTCTAAGTGCTGTCTCCATAACACAATGAACCTGAAGAGACCACAACAGGCAACAACCACAGTATACAGAAATTCCAGAATATTTTGTAAAATGAGGCAATAAACATATTCTTACTTATCACACTTATTTTGAACTTTTTACCATTATCTCAACAAGTGTGTAATCTGTACTCTCTTGACCAATTCCTGGGTGATACCTGTACCTAATCAATTTGGACTACACGACACAACTTTTTATTGTTTTGAAAATCACAACACAAAGCCGTATCATGTAAATCTATTTCAGAAAACCTGTCATGAAATGATAAAAAAATAACACCTTAAAAGGCTCCAGCCAGAAAATAGATAGAAGACAGCATGATAAAGATTTGCAAATTACCATAAATAAAAAGATAATATATGAAGATTGCACTGAAAAAATTATCAAATCTGGTAATGAGCTGTGTGACAATGAGAACTTTCACTAACAGAATGACAACTTAGCTGTTGCACTGTTCCTTTAACACTAATATTACATTTTTTCAAAACAGTTTTGTACAGACCCCCATGCTTTGAAAGCTCCTAGGCAACTGCTGAGTTTGCTCAGCCCTAAATCCAGTCATGAATCTGTCTTGATCTTTAATATGCAATAAAGGTACACATCCTTTCGGATAAGGAGAAGTGCTAAAACAGTGCTCTGGAATGCACCAGCAGGACTATACTCCTGGTGCCAAGTAAGCCCCTAAAAGAAAGAATATCCTCACAAGGGAATGCATATAGTATGTGCTAGGTCTACATATATTTTCTAAAGAGGGAACTTTAAATCTGAACTTTTTGCAGGTCATAAAGGATTCATCCCAAAATGGTTCAGGTCAGCCCGCCTTACCTGTACAACCATCGATCACTGTATAAAAACTCATGAAATGGAAATTTGCCTTAATATAAGTTGCAGGTGAGGAAGAAGTCTGGAATCCCTAACTCACATAATAGCCAAAATAAAACAATAAACAAGGTTCCACTTCACATAAACTGTCACAAGCTGAATAGACAGTCTCTCTAGTAAAGATACTATCATCATTTTTGTTTCTGTGCCTTATTTCAATATCATTACTACAGACAGTCTCTCTAGTAAAGATACTATCATCATTTTTGTTTCTGATCCTTATTTCAATATCATTACTATCATTCTGTCATAACATCCATGAATTTATGAGGGTGTTTGAAGAAGGTTTTCTGCAATATGAAATACAGTTCTATTATATCTTGGGATAAAACTTTCTGTATGAATACCTCATCAATAATATAAGAGAAATATATAAGAAAACCAGTTTCAATATACAGAAAACTTTTCAAGAATATATCTATTTTTAATAACAAGGGATGTGTGTATTCCATATTTTTCAATAAAGAAACTAGCAACATGTAATATGAGGACAGTTCTAGCTCCCTGCAGACAGGAAATCTAAAAACTGTCGGAAGAAACAGGAAGGACATACAATGCTGATTTTTGGGAGACTTTGATAAGCAAGCAAAATAAAGACAAAAGCACTCTAAAGAAGGTTATAGTAGAGTCTAGTATAGGCAAATCTACTTTCTACAACATTCAAAGAATTAAGAAGATAAGGACACATGCCCTGAAACATGAAGAACCTTAAGCAACAGAATCAATTCAAGCTTCCAAACATATATTTAAAATAATTCAACTAACCTTTCTATGCTGAATCACTAATCTCTCTATATACTTTCTCTATACAAATTTTCATAAAAAAAAACTTCTCTGCCTCAACTAAATCAATTCTGGATGTTCAAAACAATATTGTATAAAGCACCTACTTTTAGCACTAAGAGATGAATATATTGAACATAAACACAGTAGGACATGCAGAATCTTTTCTATCCCTTTAACTCATTAACATTTTCAACACCATCAAATTTCAAACAACAATATGAAGCACACAAATAACAGTACATGCTGGTCCATCCAAAAGATAAATGAAATGTTTGTCAAGCTTCTTAAACAAAATGTGTGACAAATATATCTGACAAAACAAAAGATACCTCAGCATACATAACTCTACAGCAGAGACAGACAGAAAAAGTAACAGGACACATAAAGAAGAATCTGCATTCCCTAAAGGCCTATGCAAAGTTTGACAATGCAGGGCAGATCAGCAAGTGTTCCATCAGTGTGGATCCGGCAAAAGAATCAATGAGGAAAAGATGGTTACTTCATGCAACCCATACTAGTTTTCCCAAGGATAAACATAGTCCTTCAGTCACATATAATGATTGCTGAAAATTTTATACGAGTTTCAAACACTTTCAAAACATTATACTTCATAACTACTTATATATCAATTTGACAATGAAAACAGAAGTCTACTACATTTAGAAATACTGATATTCAAAGCGCATGAAAATATCCAACATATTCAAAAATAATTCCATGTATAATAATAGAAAACTTTGCTCCCATGATCTGTGAAATTTATGATAAATCTTGTCACCTTCTCATTTCTGGCTCCCTCCAATTTACAACCCTTCCTATCCTTAAGACCAAAAACAATGCAACCATCTCATCCCATTGCATCTCAGATCATCCCCTCCATTATTCTCCCTAAACTATGTCATTTCTTATTCACATGTATTCCATTAACTCTTCCATTCTGACCTTCAGAAACCTATCCTAAAACTACCTTTCTAATCTTGATGAGTAGGCATTTATCCTAGTTCTTCCTGTAATTTCCCTAATGGTACTATTCTTCTCTCTTCAGGTTCCTTTCCTTACATGCATATAATAATCCCAAAACTAATCAGACAGTATTCTAGTCAAACTGTCCTAACTCTGCAATGAGTAAATTTTAATGAATCCTTGATAATTTACCTTTAGTGGGGAGGAATGTGCTGCTGCTCCAATAACTGAGACAGGTGCGGTGGGGGTTACTGTGGCTGAGACCCCTTTATTTCCCTGTAACTGGTCTAGCTGCTGCTTAAGATGTCGTAGTCTCTCTAGCAAAGCCTCTTGTCTCACTTCCAGGGCAAACATCTCCTGACTGTTCTGTACATAGAAGCAAGATATGTTGCTGGATATCTTCAGCATACATCTAACCATAATGTGCTAAATCCTTTTTTCCCTAAACAGCTAACACCTTTGATCATCAGGAGCTAATTAATTCATTCCATCTATAAATGATAGCTTCATAAAAAGCAGCCAAATACTCAGGAATGTTTCTAGACACTTCAGCCACAGTGCACCTCCCATCCTGATTAATGGCCATATCTCCCACTCGTCTACTCGCTCCCTGCCATCATGTTATGCTACATGGAGACTGTGAAATATGACAGACCTTCTGGAATGGCTAGATATAGTGCAGATAATACATTAAGACTTGGAGAGAATGAATGGAGTCATCTTTTTATCCCATCATAATAAATATCTTGACAGTAGAGACAGCTATGAAGATCGGGGTAAATGTAGGGGGTAAGGTAAAGTATGTTAAACATGTATAAATCATCAGATCCAATGGAAATATCTGATAACTTCCCCTGGTGACCAATATTTACCTTATTTCAATTTTTGCTTGAAAAATATGAGATCGTTATGATGAATTTATATCCAGCTGCTGAGCAGCCATATGCATTTATTTAAACTGCACTGAAATACATAAAAGGGTACAAATGTATTCCAACACATGGTTCACCGTGTAATGATTATTTTCATACTTGTTCACCATCTCTTGCTTTACAGAGGTAGGTCAGGAACAAATGAAGAAAAAGCCTTATTCTCTCATATCCATACTCTAACTTTCATGTGTAAATGCACTAAAACCACAGACCCCTATCCATAACCAGGACCCACTGTCCTTTACATCATTTTCAACAATTGTTTCATATGCCCTGCTTGAGTCTAATGACAGCACGTCAATCCCTGTATACCATGTAACTCCACTTCATTTTATCCTGTGCCCACCTTTCACCCTTCTGTATGTTTAGGCCTTGAGCATTCAATATCTTTTTCACTTCATCTTTCCACTTCAGTTTGGTCTCCCCATTCTCCATGTCTATTTCACACCAGACACATGTATCCTCTTTGCCATCCTCTCCTCACTATTATTTCTGGATGTCCAAACCATTTCAGCACACCCTCCTCAGCTCTCTCACTGATACTCTTCCTATAACATAACCCTCTCTTACTCTATCATTACTCAATCAACCCTCTTGCAACATACCTCCTCCTTAAATGTTTCATTTCCAACACATTTCCCATCTTCCTTATACATTCTTGGAATTACTAAACCTTCAGATATACCTATTTTGGCCCCCTCTTTCCACACATTCCTCAATGCTCCCAGAATCTTCACACCTTCACCTGCCCTTTGACTCACCTTTACTTCCCTTGTTCCATTAGCTGCCATGTCCACTCCTAGGTATATAAATATAACATTTTTTCAAAGTATCATCCATTCAAACTTGCATCCCATCCCTCTGCATTGCTTACTCCAAAACCATGATTTCATTCACACTGTCTCTCAACTTTCTCCCTTTACACATATTCTCAAACTCAGACACCAACTTCTGCAGTTTGCAGTTGCTCACTCAAATCTACTGCTAGCACTGTATCATCAGCAAAACAATTGACTCACTTATCAGCCCCCCCCCCTCCCCCGACTCCCTTCAGACTGCATTCCTGCCCCTCTCTCCAAGACCCTCACACTTACCTCCCTCACCACACTATCCACAAAAAAAATTGAACAGCCATAGTGACATCACACATCCCTGCTGGAAACACAGCCTTAACTGGAACCATTCACCTTCCTCTCTACCTACTTACACATATTACACTCCTGATGTTATGATGACAGATATTAATGTAGGAATATTTCAATACTATTAAACATAAGGTAAATCTCAGCCCCTATGCAATGTAAGGTAAAGTTTTATTGGTTCCACTAATTTCTTGAAGTATTACACCAAAGTTCAAATCATCCTCAAACTTTCTATGATCTTTATGGCCAAGAAAAATTGAGGATGAAAAAAATCATAAAGCAGATATCTAAAAAATCTCCTGCATTTTTCTGGCGTTCATAGAATGGACTATCATTTCAAAGGAAAATCGATCATATTCCACTGTCTACTACATTCCAAGGACTACAATACAACTCTCCTCAACCAACATTCTCTGTTTTCAATTAAATACAATTAAATTCATCTATCTTCCAAAAATCGTACATTACTGCACAAACGCATACTAACCCCCTTACTTTAAAATAACCTTTCATTTCTGATAACTGAGGCAAAAAATTATACACTGTTCCATGAATACTCCACAAAATAAAAATGCAAGATTTGTTCCCAAAAGCTAAGAGTGTTGTGTTGGTACAATAACTGTCTTTCTTGTTAGCAGCTATCAAACATTTACAGGGATCCCATCCACCACTGAGCTGCCTACATATCTTGGGAGGCTCTTCTTTCAACTCTCTGAGAATACAATCAAAACTCTTCTGCTTTATCAACACTCTTGCTATCACCTTCCTTCAATGATCCCTTTCTATCCATGGAAATGGTGCTTTCCCCTCACTATTCTACTGTACTATTTCAGCCACTGTCGTCCATCACTTCCACTAGCTGTCTGTGTGTGTTTAGTCCTCGTAAATAATAATTCAACAATTACCATTTACATACGACTTTTATGTGTCAGATTTTCTTTGCAGAACAAATCTAGTTGCATGGTACAGTCTTATAAGTAAAAAGACATGATTTGCAGCCTGAGTTACCCCATGATGGTTAGAGTGGAAGGATGCAACTTTTGCCCACCATCCTCATGTTTTTGATATTTTTGCTATTTCTGTTCCTGGTGACTTTTTTTGTCTACCAGTAACAATCATGGGTCCTAAATAGTTGTCACAGGGAGCAAAAACCTGTCTACTTGCTTGAATGCAAGAAAATATGTCTACAAGCGAGATTTCAACGTACTGGCAGAGCCACGTTCACTATCTGGAAACTTTTTTTAATTTCTTTCTAATATATCTCTCCCTCAAAAGGTAAGCCTAGTCAGACAAGAAATACCAGTAATGCGACATAACTTGATGGGGATGTGTTTTTAAACACACCACACTTTATCAAGTTATCATCAGTTGCCTTAATGGTCATCATCCTAAGTCGACTAGGCCCAGCTTTTTCGGGAAGGATGACATATCGAGAAAGAAAATATAGTGTTCAAATAGTGAACTCAGCCCAACCAGTACAATTTGAAATCTTACTCTCTTCCAAGCAAAAGGACATGCCTTTTCCAACTAGGACAACTTCTTACCAGCTATGATTAATCATAATAACTGGTAAAAGAAATATCCTCCAGAGCAGATAGAGCAAAAATATCACTAAACTAAAAAACGGTAAGGAAAAGATATATCCCTCCAATCTCAATACCATAAGGTAAATGATGCAGCAAGTTATGTCATCTCCCTTCTAAGACCTTACAATGCTGCCAACATATGATATTTCCAGCATATGCAACTAATAGGGTTTGTTTCACAAAGAAAAAGAAAAAGCATAACAAAGCAACTTATTCAAAGATAGTTTTGATGCATAGGTGAATTGATATATTTCCAAACAGTGCATAGGTGGGAGGGAGTTTAAGATTAACTTTAAAAAATTCTGATAAAAAAAAAATCAGGATTATGAATACTGTACCTAACCTTCCAAGCTGACTTTTAACAGTACCTCACCTTCCAAGCCATATCTTATCATTCAATATTCTTGACACAAATAAACCAGATAAACCCATGACTTAGCACCAACTGCCGATAAATGTTAACGGACAACAAACTGAGCTGTCATTCACGCTACCACCTCAATTACCCAGGTGCAGCCATTCCATGCCATCCCCAAAGACAGACCACATTAATGTCAGTGTATTTCTACAAGAAATCTCAGCTGCTAGGGAAGGCTGTAAGGTTTCTGCAGGTTCCATTAATTCTTTTAATCCTACCTACTTTAACATCAATCAGCCCCACATTTTTTCTGATACCTGATGAAGTCTTAAGGGTCTTCTACCCTACAGTCTGGACTCAGCCCAGGTTACTGGATTGGATCATCAGTTTACCAAGCTTTTGGATACCACATCCCACAGGCCTGGATTGTCTGGTACTATTTGTAAATTCTCGTCTAGGGCACTCAAATTTCTTAAAGGTGCAATCAATGATGTTTCTGATCACTGCAGGCAAGATATTTGTGGAGTCTTTATTAAAGTGTTCTCACCATTCATGCATATTAATGTCTCTCATCACAGTCAACATATCTGATGTCAAAATACACAATATGGTACTCCAATTCACACTCTGCAGCTTTCATTGTATTCTCTAAACACTACACAAACACTATGGAACAATATCACTTAATATTCAGAGTCAGCTTTGGTGCACAGCTGAACAGGTAATTGAGTGATCTCACAAGTCAAAGATGCAAGTGTTCTAGCATTAGGATCTTCATTCTACATCTTACACAAATGGTGTTTGATACAAATTTAGAGATTTCAGAGCTTTTTATATGCACTATTAATTATGTGAAAAACCCAACAATGAGGAGTATTATCAAGAAAAAGGAAAATGTGGGGTTAATAATTAAAAGCATAATAAAAAAAGATTTCAGAGAGCTAATCATGAAACTTGAGTCTATAATTAAAAAATTTCCCTCATTTCAGACAACACACTTCCATTATAATATCCAGTGGATGAAGCTACAAATAAAGTTTTAAATGAGAATAAAGGATACACAAAACTGGATTTTCCCTAAAATATAAGTCAACTTCTCTGTAAATTTCTTTCAGTTCCTTTTAAGTAAAATTTCACATCTTCAAATGATGCCATTTCGTTCTCTGACAAGAAGGAAACATGTTTTTAAAAGGAGTGATGCAACCAGTAGGTACAGCAGTCTAAAGGGAAAAAGGGGACACTGTTGCATGTTTTATATATCCTTTTTTAACTTATGAAATGTTACTAAATGATCAAATGACTTGCACCATTTCAAGATGGAACAAGTGTGTGAAGGTTGTGATTACACTAATCTGGAAATCGGGCATACATTTACACACCAAGAGACCACTATTTCCTTCCTCCTTTGTCATCAATGAATTGGCAAGAAAACCAAGTATCCTCATATAGCGCATGGCCTAAAATTAGGTAAGTTATACATTTCATTTCAGTGTCTAAGTGTACATTATACTATGCCAGTCACAGGAGAAATGCTAGCTAATAACATATATCCACCTTGCCCTTTGGTGTAATTCTAGAGCTTTAATCAATAAAAAAATCAACTGACAAAACTGATTAAAGCTCTAAAGAATGTGAACAAAGCACCAGGTGGATGTGTACCATCAGCCATCCACAAGACTTGTAATTTGCACAGGAACGTAAGATGCCAAAAGTATCCCTCCTGTTCATGTTTTAGTTGTTGGATTTTGACAAAAGTGATACCAATGATCCCTTACACTCTGTACAACTGATATACAGAGATATTACCCGAACATTCCCTCTGCTTCAAAGCTCTGTCTGCTTTGAGGGGACTCCTACTTGATGGGAGTAGAGCAGCTATTGTACATCTAAAAACTACAACGGGTTCCACTGGTAATACTTTCATTAAAATCCATTGCCTAAAACATCTGTGTCCACAAACTAGGAAATTAAGAGTTATTTATAGAGTTAAGTATGTATTTTAAGCCTATGGTGATGCTTCACTTATATATAGAGGGCTTTTATATAATGGTAAATTGTAAGATAAAAAAAGAAACAAGAAAATAAAACGATTTCCCAATTCATCCCACCACATAACAACATTCCCCTACCAAACCAAATGATAAGGATCCAAAGTCTTTGAGCCATTTTGGTCAATCTGCTGTCACGTGGTGTATGGGCCACTAAATGCTGATATCCCTAGCTCCAAAATCCAAGAAGATTGCTGTAAGATCAGTAGAAAATACCCCAATAATACTAAAAAGGACCGTCAACTGATGAGACTCATGATTATAATAAAACTTAAATGCTTTCCTGCGTATATTTTATGGACCTGTTTCACTATCTTCATCACAAAGATATGCAGCGATACTTTTTGGCCCTTCAGAAATATGGGTGTTTTTCAAGAGTAAAAAATTTCATCAAATGAGAGACCATAATATAAAACTTAGAAAGGAAAGATATTAGCCTTTAACTTACTCACGGAGAAATAATAAGCTTCTGGTTGAAGCGAATTCCTGACAAGGTAGTAAGCACTACCCACCCTAGTCCTGACATGTTTTGTGAAACTCAACTCTTTTTAAATTAGCAAAAACCCCACCTACTCCACATCTTCATTACTTCTAAAAATGTGTATAACATTTCATTTTGACAATGTTATGTGTATTCAAGCTGTGAATTTCTGAGGACTTCCAGTTGCTCAGGGAGATCCCCACCACACCCCAGGCCTAGAGGCTCAAAAGGGAAGGTTATGCGACCTATGCTAAGCTACTTAGGCTAGGCTTACCTCTGTCATGCAGCACTGAACACAGGGACACTGCTCTAGCAGGGATGTAGCACAGTTGTGGTCTGTGGTCACCCTAGGAACAAGGGGAGGCCAGTAAACCTTGACATCCCACCTTAAGCCTCACTTGAATTTACTAAAATCGAGAGGATACAAAACGTCAAAAGTTGCAACTATAATCAGTCACGCCGGGTACAAAAAGATAAACCTTCATGCCTACCCAGCTGCCAGGGTCCAGATGTGTCAACGTATCTTTATCGAACAACTAGAAAATTCCTAAGTGAAACGTCACTTAATTCAGGAAAGCCCCTTGTGAAAATATGAATCCATCACCTTTCCTACACCCATTGTACGGACTGAACGAACTGTTTCCATATAATACCTGAGGTGCACTTTTCACACGTGTTGGGTCATCGTAGTACGAGGCGAGATCTACTCCTGACACACGGTTCAGAACCTCCATCTTGTACATGCAGGATGGCAGCTCCACCACGCATGGCACGCCCACTTGCCTGGGTAATTTGTACATGGTCGTCGTGCTCCCAAGTCCAACAGCTTCCGTAATTTCACACGGTGAATGATATACTTTCCGCGGTCAACTACTCTCCTCCCGGCAAGGTACAATTTCCCTTTCAACCTTTTCTCCTCTGCACCAAATGGAGATTTAACAATGACGTCATGAGATATGACGTCATTGATTTACATTCAATTATAACAACTTTCTTATGCAACGCCATTCCTGCTTCTTCCAAGAAGTACGTCGGAAATGCAGTAACACATTACAAGCTAGTCAGAGAAATGTAACGCAGAATATGACCATTAAGAGAGGTTATTTAACTGAAGGCAGTGAAATGTATTATTCATTTCTGTTCTTGTCCTTCTAACTTATTTACAATGTGTATAATGTACATCTACATGAAGGCCGTAGGAGCGACAGCTCGGGCTTCAGTACTTACTAAGTATCCCTTTCTTCTAGCCTACGCCCCTCCACTCCATCCCTTTTATCTCCATCAAGATATTTCGGTTGTACTTAACACTGCCATCCGATTGAGGTTAATGTATTATTTATTGCCCTGCCTGAGCCTATAACGGAAGAGTCAGAAAGACTAAGCTCAAGGCGTCTCGTCCTCGACACTGCTAGCAAAGTTAATACGAGGAAAGCGTTGTCAAACGTTACGTAAGTCTCAAAGCGCAATTTAACCTAATGAATCGCAACGGCTCGAGGAAAATTATAAAAGACTCAACAGCTCTTTTAGTCTTATTATTTCATGCGGAGTTAATTAAATTTGAAAACGTTCCGTGTACACTTGTAGTGCATTACTACGACTTTGTGGAAATACGTAGCAATGTTCGATCCAGTTATAACTTAATTTATATACCTTTCTTTTCATGTCAGTATTACCTTGATAGTAAATTTTTTTTGAACTAATAACGAGGAAGCTTTATTTGTATCGTATGACTGGAAAACATTTACTCCAGCCCAAGCTTTCTGAAGAGCTCATTACACATCCCTCTCACATTCCGTTTCAGTTTGTACATATATGCATACATACACACACATACACACGTGTGGATGATTATTGGTGCTTATGTTTGTACCTTGACAAGGGAGGAATGAGGAAGAGAGACGAGTGTTTTGGGAGGAGCAGAGTAAGTGTGTCAGCAATTTTGATGCAACGGATCAGCATAAGTAGAGTGATTTCAAATGCACATGTGGTTAACGTGGCAGTTGATGGCATAACTAGGGGATATGACATACCCAGTAATGTGAAAGAATATGGCAAACAGCTTGTAAAGCTGTGCTGAAAAATAAGTGGTTCTTGGGACTAAGTTGATGAATGAGGTAAATGGTAAACGGGCATTTTTGGAATATGTACTAACTGATGCTTGCAAAAGAGAGACTATTGAATGTGAAGAAAGGGACAGCTAGATGAATGTTTAACTACGACTTGGTAGAGGTGAGGGTTTGTAAAGGCTTTGGGTTAAGAGAAAATGTTGTGGGTGGAAAGGTGGTGAAAGTGACAGACTGGAAAAGAAACTTCTGTGAGGAGATATCAGGAGAGACTGAGTGCAGAATGGCAAAGTATAAGAGTAAATGAAATTACGGAGTGGAAGAGGAATGGGAGGTATTTAGGGAAGCACAACTTGCATATGCGAAAGTCATGTGTAGTATGCGGAATGTGGAAGGTGGGCATGTGAAAAAAGGTAGTGAGCAGTAGGGTGAGGAATTTAAATTGATACTGAAAGAGAAGAGAGAGGTTTACGGGAGTTCCCTGCAGGAAAAGAAGGTGAATGATCGGGAGATGTACAAGAGAAAGCGGCAGGTCAAGAGATAGGTACAGTAGCTGAAACAGAGGGCAAATAGGAGTTTGGGTGACCAAGTATCAGTAAACTTCACGGAATGATAAAACATGTTGGAAGGAGGTTAACAGTATGAAAACATGAGAACAAATAGGAGCTTCAGTGATGGAGGCAGATGGAGAATTCAAGTTAGTTAAGGCCTTGAATTCAGTGTCTCTATAGGAGACCCATTCATTCAGGAGGCTACCTCCATTTTTTCTGCAATCATCCTGACCAAATCAAGAAGAGTGTGGCCTCTGGTCTTTCCCTTAAAGCACTAAGAATTGGAAGCCCTCCAACATCTGGGCCAGGATAAATAATGTTATCAAATGCCAGCTTAAGCAATTAGGTTATCTTTGTAAATCTCTTTACTCTGCAACGTCAAGTTTTTATAGTTAACTCTTCAAAAAAAGATAACTTTCGTAATACAACTCTTAAATTTCCATACAACTGATCCATATCGGCTTTATTGTCCAATTCTAATCCTATTGAGTGATACTTTAAATGCAACTTTATTTAATCTAATCATAATGGTCAGAATTTAGTTAATATCTACCAAAGATTGTCCTAAGATGATAAACTTGGGTTTTATAAGATACCATGTAAGGAATGTAGTGATGTGTATATTGGCCAAACTGGCCGTAGTCAAAGCACTAGAATAAATGAACATAAACGAGCAGTTAGGTATGGCCAGGAAATTTCTGCTATCTTTATACATATTCAGAATGAGCTTCATAATTCTTCTTTGTTATATAAGTCTCACTATACCTTTAGCAGAAAAAATAGTAAAATCTGCATTCATTAGCTCTACCCCTAATTTCAACCTGTTATATGGGCAGTGGTCACCTTGATCTGATAATGGCTTCTGTCATTCAGAGGATTATCCCATCTCCCAGGTCAGTGCAATTTCATCTTCATATATATATATATATATATATATATATATATATATATATATATATATATATATATATATATATA
>JAYMFT010082455.1:0-14251 GCA_038088735.1 Panulirus argus | reverse complement strand
AATCAAATGACCACTGACCTTATGGTTATAACAATCAAATTACCACTTGCCTTCTGGGTATATTAATCAAAAGACCACATACCTTATGGCTATATCAGTCACATGACCATTTACCTTCTGGCTATAATAATCATATGACCACTTACCTTCTGGCGATATTAATCTAATAACCACTTACCTTCTGGCTATATCAATCAAATGACCACATACCTTATGGCTATATGAATCACATGACCATTTACTTTCTGGCTATAACAATCACATGACCACTTACCTTCTGGCTATATCAATCAAATGACCACTTACCTACTAGCTATATTAATCAAAAGTCCATATACCTTATGGCTATAGAATCACATGACCATTTACCTTCTGGCTATAATAACTAAATGACCACTTACCTTCTGGCTATATCAATTAAAAGATCACATACCTTATGGTTATACCTATCACATGACCATTTACATTACGGCTATAGCCATCACAGGACCACTTACCTTCTGGCTATAAAAAGCACATGACCACTTACCTTCTGAATATATCAATCAAATGACCACTTACCTCCTGGCTATATCAATGAAATGACTACTTATTTTATGTCTCTAATAATCAAATGACCGTTTACCTTCTGGCTATATCAATCAAATGCCCAGTTACCCTGTAGCTATAACAATCAAATGACCACTTACCTTCTGTCTATATCAATCAAATGCCCAGTTACCCTGTAGCTATAACAATCAAATGACCACTTACCTTCTGTCTATATCATTACATTACCACTTACCTTCTGTCTATAAAAATCAAATGACCACTTACCTTCTAGCTATATTATATTATATGAATCACACAACCACTTAACTTGTAGTATTAGAAATCAAATAACCACTTACCTTCTGGCTATATCAATCAAAAGAACACAAAACTTATGGATATATCAATCAAATGACCACTTACCTTCTGGCTATATCAATCAAATTACTTTATGGCTATAACAATCAAATGACCACTTACATTCTAGCTACATCAATCAAATGACCAATTACCTTGTGGTTATAAAAATTAAACTACCGTATACCTTCTGGCTATATCATTCAAAGTACCACATTCCTTATGGCTATAGCAGTCACATGACCATTCACCTTCTCGCTATAATAAATCAATCAAAAGAAAACATACCTCTTGGCTAGAGCAATTACATGATCACTTACCTTATGGCTATAACAATTAAATGACCACTTACTTTCTGGCTATATCAATCAAATGATCACATACCTTCTAGGTACAAAAATCTAATGACCATTTACCTTCTGGTTATATCAATCATATGACCACTTACGTTGTGGTTATATCAATCAAATGACCACTTACCTTCTGGCTATATGAATCAAAAGATCAATTACCTTCTGGCTATAAAAATCAAATAACCACTTACCTTCTGGTTATATCAATACATGATCACTTACTTTCTGCCTATATCAGTCACACAACCACTTACCTTCTGGTTGTAAAAAGTAAATGACCACTTTCCTTCTGTCTATATCAATCAAAAGACCACATACCTTATGGACAACAATCACATGACTATTTACACTGTGGGTTATAACAATCAAGTGACCCCCTACCTTCTGGTTATAACAATCAAATAACCACTTACCTTCTGGCTATATCAATCAAAAGACCACATACCTTATAGCTATATCAATCACATGACCATTTACCTTCTGGCTATAACAATCACATTACTTACCTTCTGGCTATAACAATCAAATGACCACTTACCTTATGGCTATATCATTCTAATGACTACTTACCTTCTGGCTATATCAATCAAATGACCATTTACCTTATGGCTATAACAATCAAATAACCACTTACCTTCTGGCTATATCAATCAAATCACTTACCTTCTGGCCATAACAATCAAATGACCATAAAATGACTATAAGAATCAAATTACCACTTAATGTTTGATTAAAGGTATCACATGACCTTGTTATAACAATCACATGATCACTTACCTTTTTCTCATGACCACTTACTTTCTGGCTATGAAAACCAAATGAACATTTACCTTCTGGCTATAACAATAAAATGACCACTTACCTTCTGGCTATGATAATCATATCACCACTTACCTTCTGGCTATAGCAATCATAGAACCACTTGCTTTAACAATAATATGAGCAAATGACCTTTTGGCTATGAAAATCACATAACCACTTACCTTCTGGATCTATCAATCAAATGACCACTTACCTTCTGGCTATATTAGTCATATGACCACTTACAATCTGGCCATATCAATCAAATGACCACTTACCTTCTGACTATAGCAATCTAATGACCACTTACCTTCTGGCTATAAAAGTCAAATGACCACTTACCTCCTGACTATATCAATCAAATGACAACTTTCCTTCTGGCTATAATGATTAAATGTCCTCTTACCTTCTGGCTATAAAACAAATGACCAATTAACTTCTGGCTATATCAATCAAATAATCACTTACCTTCTGGCTATAAAAATTAAGTGATCATTTACCTTCTGAATATATCAGTCATATGAACACATATTCTGGCTAAATATATCTGGGTATAACAATCAAGTGAGCACTTACGTTCTGGCTATATAAATCAAATAGCTATAGCAATCAATTAACCACTTACTATCCAGCTATATCAATCAAATGATCACTTACTATCCAGCTATATCAATCAAATGATCACTTACATTCTGGGTATATCAGTCAAATTATCACTTACATTCTGGCTATAACAATAAAATGACACTTTTATCTTCTTGCTATATCACAAAAATGACCACTTACCTTATGGCTATAGCAATCAAATGACCACCTACCTTCTGACTATATCAATCAAAATACCACATACCTCATGGCTATATTAATCACATGACCACTTACCTTCTGGCTATATTAATCAAAAGACCTCATACCTTATGGCTATAGCAATCACATGAACACTTATCTTCTGGCTGCAACAATCAAATGACTATATGGCTATATAAATCTAATGACTACTTACCTTCTGCCTATATCAATCAAATGACCATTTACCTTAAGGCTATAACAATCAAATAACCACTTACCTTCTGGCTATATCAAAATTCCATATACCTTATGGCTATAGCAATCACATTACCTTATGGTTATATCAATCATATGACTACTTACCTTCTGGCTATAACAATCAAATGACCACTTACCTTCTGGCTATATCAATCAAATGACTACTTACCTTCTGGCCGTAACAATCAAATGACCACTTACCTTATTGCTATAAAAATCAAATTACCGCTTAACTTTTGACTAAAGATATCGCATGACCACTTACTTTCTGGCTATGAAATGACCACTTACCTTCTGGCTGTGAAAATCATATCACCTTCTGACTATAACAATCATAGAACTACTTAATTTCTTGCTTTAACAATATGTCCAAATGACCTTCCGGCTATGAAAATCACATAACTGGATCTATCATTCAAATGGCAACTTACCTTCTGGCTATAACAATCAAATGTCCACCTACCTTCCGGCTATAAAACAAATGACCAATTAACACTTACCTTCTGGCTATAAAAATTAAGTGACCACTTACCTTCTGGATATGACAATCAAATGAACACTTACCTTCTGGCTATATAAATCAAGTGACCACTTATCCTCTAGCTATAGCAATCAAATAGCCACTTACCATCTGGCTGTATCAATGAAATGATCACTTATCTTCTGGTTATATCAGTCAAATTATCACATATTCTAGCTATAAAAATCAAATGACCACTTATATTCTGGCTATACCACATGACAACTCACCTTCTGGCTATATCAATCAAATGACCATTTACCATCTGGCTATATCAATCAAATTATCGCTTACCTTATGACCACTTACATTCTGACTGTAACAATCAAATGACCACTTACCTTGTCGCTATATCATTCATATGACCACCTACCTTCTTGCTATAACAATCAAAGAACCACTAACCTCTGGCTATATCAATAAAAAGATCACATACCTTATGTGTATAGAATCACATGACAATTTACCTTTTTTCTATACCTTATGGCTATATCAGTCTCATTACGGCTATAACCATCACATGATCACTTACATTCTGGCTATATCAATCAAATGACTACTTACTTTATGGCTGTAATAATCAAATGACCACTTACCTTCTGGCTATATCAGTCAAATGACCACTTACCTTCTGGCTATATCCCATGACAATATTCCTTCTGTCTATATCAATCAAAAGACCACATTACTTATGGCTATAGCAGTCATATGACTACTTACCTTCTGGCTCTAACAATGAAATGACCACTTACCTTCTCGTTATATCAGTCACAGGGCCACTTAAATTCTGGCCATAACAATCCAATGACCACTTAACTTCTAGCTGTATCAATCAAAAGACCATATACTTATGGCTATAGCAATCACATAAACACTTACCTTCTTGCTATATCAATCAAAAGACCATATGGCTATAGAATCACATGACCATTAACCTTTTGACTATAACAATCATATGATCTCTTACCTTCTGTCTCTATCAATCAAAAGATTACATACCTTATGGCTATAGCAATCTCATGACCATTTACATTTCGGCTATAACCTTCACAGGAACACTAACCCTCTGCCTTATAACAAGAAAATGACCTCTTACATTCTTGTTATATCAATCAAATGACCTTCTGGATATATCAGTCAAATGACCACTTACTTTCTGGCTATAATAATCAAATATCCACTTACCTCCTGGCCATATCATTCAAATGACCACTTACCTTTTGGCTATATCATTCAAAAGAACATATACATTATGGCAATAGCAATCACATGACCATTTTCCTTCTGGCTATAACAGTCTCATCTTTTACTTTCTGTCTATATCAATCAAAAGACTACATCACTTATGGCTATAGCAATCACTTACCTTCTGGCCATAACAATCCACTTCCCTTCTAGCTATATCAATCAAAAGACCATATACTCTATAGCTATAGCAATCTCATGACCAGTTACCTTCTGGCTATATTAATTAAAAGACCACTTACGTTATGGCTATAGCAATCACATGACCATTTACATTACGGCTATATCCATCAAAGGACCACTTGAACAAGCACATGACCACCTACCTTCTGGTTATATCAAACAAATGACCATTTAGCTTCTGGCTATATCAATCAAATAACCAATTTCCTTCTGGCTATATCAAAGAAATGACCACTTACTTTATGGCTATAACAATCAAATGACCATTTACGTTATGGCTATAGCAATCACATGACCACATACCTTCTGGCTATATCAATCAAAAGATAACATATCTTATGGTTATAGGAATCACCTTCTGGCTATAACAATGAAATGACCACTTACCTTCTGGTTATATCAGTCAAAGGATCACTTACCTTTTGGCTATAACAATCAAATGACCACTTACCTTTTGGCTATATCAGTCACATTATCACCTTCTGGCTATATCAATCAAAAGACCATATGCCTTAAGGATATAGCATTCACATGACGATTTACATTCTGCCTATAACAATCAAATGACCACATACCTTTAGGCTATATCAATCAAAAGACCACATACTTTATAGCTATAGCAATCACATGACCACTTACATTCTGGCTATAACAATCAAATGAGCACTTACCTTATAAGCAATTAAAATATTTCATCTCTATAACGATCTAAAATCGTCATATTCAACCTTTCAAATCCACTCAAGCTGTTTTTAATAACTTTTTAGAGCTTCATCAGTAAGCACCCAAATCCACACCAAATGATCTCTAGAAAATCCCGTCGACTATTTCCAACAATTTTTAGTCGTTATAACCAACATAAAATAGTGATATTCAACTTTTTAGATCCTCTCAAGCTGTGAGCTTTTTCACTAATTTTTCCAGTAATATTAAACACGTTTCGAATCCATTTTTTCTCAAATTATGATTACAAATGTGTTAGATCGTATAAACACTTACATGAAGGTCTTTACTAACTTATCAGGGCATCATGAAAAGGTTCGAAGCATGTGTTTGACATTACTTGAAGACGATCTTAAAAACAGCTTGAGTGGATTTGAAAGGTTGAATATGACGATTTTAGTTCGTTATAGAGATAAAATATTTTATTTGCTTATAACGACTAAAATTGTCGAGAAGGTTCAATCTAGCATGCTTTATGAAGCTGTGAGAAGTTAGTAAAAATGATAATTTATGTTGGTTTTTAGGATCTAACACACTTCGAATGGAGACATATGAAATTAGTCATTACTGTCTCTTAAGTTGGTTATATCGACTATACTTGTTGGAAAAGTCAAGATAGTGCTATAGATGTTATTTGATGAGATTTTGAATGTTTAATGATGAAGCTTTTGTAATGATTTGAAATACGAAAAGGGTCGAAGTATTTGTTTAACATTAATGAAAAAATTATGATAAAGTTCTGAAAAACAACTTTAGAGGATCGGAAATGTTGAATATGATGATTTGAGACCCTTATGGAGACAACAAATGGTTAGTTATTGTAGTCTGTTAAGTTCGTTATAACGACTGAAGCTGAAATGGTAGAGAAGGTTCCAAAGGTCATTTGGTGAGATTCTGGATGTTTATTGATGAAGCTCTGAGAAGTTAGTAAAACGATCATTTAAGTTGGTCATGACAATGTAATGACAGTTTTAAAATTCATGAAAAGGGACGAAAAATGTAAAGAATAACATTCATATTAGTTATTATGATCTAACACACTTGTAATGAAGATAACATATAAAGTTCATCATTACTGTTGGATTCGAAAAGATTCTAAAGAGGTAATTTTTGTGTGACTTTTCGATGTGTTCTGATGAAGCCCTAAGAAGTTAGAAAAAAAGAGAATTTACGTTTTTAAAGAAGGAAGTTGCTGGTAATTTTGTGTCATTTTGGACACAAAAGTTTGTAAAAACGATCATTTATGTAAGTTATTACGATGTAAAATAATTAGAATGGAAACATATAAAGTTAGTAATTATTGTCTATTAAGTTGCTTTCAACTACTAAGGTTGTTGAAGTAGTCGAGAGGACATTTGGTTTCATTTTGGATGTTTACCTATGACGCTCTAAGAAATAAAGACGATTAATGACGATTTGAGAAATCATGAAAAGGTTCGAAGCATATGTTTGATATTACTTGAAAAATATATATAAACTATCTAAAATAATTAGAAAGGAGACAACATATAAAGTTAGTCATTATTGTCTATTAAGTAGTCGAGAGGACATTTGGCTTGATTTTGGGTGTTTACCTGTGACGCTCTGAGAAATAAAGACGATCATCTATATCGATTAATGACGATTTGAGAAATCATGGAAAGGTTCGAAGCATATGCTTGATATTACTTGAAAAATATATATAAACTATCTTAAATGCAACTTGAGAGGATCTGAAACGTTGAAAAAAATATGGTTAGTCATTAATCTTTTAGTTATTATTACGATTAAAGTCGAGATGGTTCTACAGAGGTTATTTAGTGTGATTCTAGATGTTTTCTCATGAAAGTCTGAAAAGTTAGTAAAAATGATCATTTATGTTGATTATTACGATCTAACCCACATGGAATGGGAGCAATATTATAGACTGTTAAATTGGTTATAAAGAATAAAGTTGTTGATGTTTCTAATGAACCTCTGACTGTTTTGTAAAAACGATCATGACAATGTAGCACTTTTAATGACGATTTGAGAACTCAAGAGTCGAAGCATGTTTTTTGATATCAGTTGCAAATTATTGAAAACATTCAGAAAATCAACGAGAGGATTTCAGCTGAAATGTTATAAGGACAAATTGTTGAAATAGTTTTAATCTTTTTAAAATCATTATTTATGTCGGTTATTTCGAGCTACCACGCTGATAACGACTAAAGTTGTTAGAATACTTTTATTGAAGTAATTCTTGTGTGATTTTGTATGTATTTTAATGAAAACGATCATTTATGTCATTTACTACAATCTAACAAATTTGTAATGGAGAGAACATATGAAGTTATAGCGACTAAAGTCTTAGGAATAGTCGAGAAGGTTCCATAGAGGTCATTTCGTTTGCTTTTGGATGTTTGCCGAGGCTAATATTTATGTCGGTTTTCAAGATCTACCACACGTCATGACGATCTAAGAAATCATAAAAAGGTTCAAGGAATATGTTTGATATTATTTGAAAAGTTAATGAAAACGATCTTGAAAAAACACTCGAGAGGATCTGAAAGGTTGGATATGATCATTTGAAATCTTTATATTGACAAAATATAGTTAATTATAGTCTTTGTTGCTTATAATGACTAAAATTGCAATAATCGGGATGGTTTTGTGATTTTGGATGTTGTCTGATGGTTTTAAAAATTACTAAAACTGATCATTAATATTTATTTTTACGATCTAACCCACTTGGAATGGAGGCAACATATGAAGCTAGTCATTAAAGTCTATTAATTTTGTTATAACGACTTCAGTTTTTGAAATAGTCAAGAATGTTTTAATGAGGTTACTTCGTGTGATTTTGGATGCTTGGTGATGGAGCTCCGAGAATTTAGTAAAAACGATCATTTAAGTCGTTCATGACGATGTAATACACTTGCAATGATTTAAAAATTCATGAAAAGGGTCGAAGTATGTGTTTAATAATGGAAAAACTAATGAAAACGTTTTGAAAAACAACTAGATAGGATCGAAAAAATTGGATATGACGATTTGAAACCATTACAGACATTATATGAAGTTAGATGGTCATAACGACTGAAATTGTTGTAGTTGAAAAGATTTTTTACTCGTCATTCGGTTTGATTTTTGATGTTTAAATCGTTTAAAACGTAAAAACGTTTATTTCTGTCGGTTTTATGATCTAAAACCCTATCATATGAAGTTAGTCGTCACAGTCTATTAAGATGAATATAAAAACAATTTGTTGTAAAAGTCAAGATGATCATGTGTCTGTTTTTACGATCTAACACACTTGTAATGATAATTTCAGAAAAAAAATTAATTTACTATTAATTGAAAAATTAATGAAAAAGATCGCAACTTGAGAGGACCTAAAAAGCTGAATATTACGATTCGATACAGTCATTCCACTCTTTTAAGTTGGTCATAACGACCTAAAGGTTGTATAGATGTTATTTCTGTGTGACTTTGGATATGATCTGTTTAGTTGTTTATAACGACGAAAGTTGTTGGAATAGTGTGAATTTCGATGTCTACTCCTGAAGCTGTGAGATGTCATTAAAAGCATTTGTTTTTTAAGACGATCTCACAAACGTTAATGAAGATTTGAGAAATATTGAAGTGTCAAAGCATGTGTTTAATATTACTTGAAACATTAATGAAAAAAATAATAATTTTAGCGGATCTGCAAAGATGAATATGACGATTTGATACCCTTAAAGAGAAAAATATGAAGTTAGTCATAACTGTCTATTTTGTTGTCTATACGTTAGTAAAAATTTTCATATACGTCGGTATAATAACCGACTTTTAACAGAGACAACATATGAAGTTAGTCATTACAGTCATTTGTATATAACGAATTTTCTGAATAGTCGAGAAGGTTGGTATGATTCTGGTGATTTGAAAAACAATAAAAAGGTTCGATGCATGCTTGAAAAGTTTTAGAAAACGATTTTAAAAACAACTCGAGAGGACTTAAAAGTTGAATCTGACGATTTGAGACCCTAATAGAGACAACATATAAAGTTAGTCTTTACAGTTGGTTATAACGACAAAAATTGTTGGTATAATCGAAAGGGTGTGAATTTGGATGTTTAGTAATGAAGATCTGATAAGTTAGTGAAAACGATCAACTTAGTCATTACAGTCTGATCAGTTGGTTATAGCGACTAAAATTGTTGGAATAGTCGAGAAGGTTCTATAGAGGTTATTTTTGTGAGATTTACGATCATTTATGTCGGTTATTACGATCAACAAACTTATAGTGGAGACAACATATAAAGTTAGTCATTACAGTCTGTTAAGGTGGTTTTGAATGTTTTCTAATTGTTTGAGAAGTTAGTAGAGACGTTCATATATAAGTCATCTCTAGACGATCTAACGAACTTGGTATACAGGTCATTTGGTGCGATTTAGTGTTTTGCTATGATTTTGGATATTTGCCGATGACGCTCTATAAAGTAAATAATGACGATCATTTATGTCGGTTAAGACGATCTCACACACTTGTAATGATTTGAAAAATCATGGGACGGTTCTAAGCATATGTTTGATATTACTTGAAAAATTAATATAAACGGTTTTAAAAACAACTTGAGAGGATCTAAGAGATTGAATATGACAATTTGAATTCCTTTTAGTGACTAAAATTGTTGCAATAGACGAGATGGTTCTGTAGGTCATTTAATGTGATTTTGAATTTTTGATTTGTCTGAAAACAGTAAAAATGATCATTTATGTTGATTATTACGAGGGCAACATATAGTTAGTCATTATAGTCTGTTAAGTTGCTTATATCGACTAAAGTTGTTGGAATGGTCGTGAATGTGGTATACAGGTCATTTGGTGCGATTTAGTGTTTTGTAAAACCGATCATTTAAATTGGTAATGACGATTTGAGAAATCAAGAGTCGAAGTATGTTTTCATTCTTAATTACAAATTAATGAAAACGTTCTGAAAATAAACTAGAAAGGATCTGAAAAGTCGGATGTGACGATCCGAGACCCTTACAGAGACAACATATGAAGTTCGTTATTACAGTCTTTAAAGTTGGTTTTAAGGACTAAAATTTTTGAAATACTGGTGTGTTTTTGGATACTTACTTATCAAGCTCTAATGAGTTTTCAAAACAGTCATTTATGTTGAGGTAATTGTTGTGTGATTTAAATGCTTTAATGAAGAACTTAGAGGATAGAAAAACGATCATTTATGTCGCTTACTACAATCTGTTGGAATAGTTGAGAAGGTTCCATAAAGATCATTTGGTTTGCTTTTGGATGTTTACCGAGGATATTCTAAGAAGTAAGTAAAGATGACCATTAATGTCGGTTTTTAACGACAATATAGAAAAATTATATAAAGGTTCGAAGCATGTGTTTGACTTTGTTTGAAAAGTTAATGAAAACGATCTTAAAAACAACTTAAGATGATTTGAAAGGTTGAATATAACGATTATAAATCGTTACAGAGATAATATATGGTTGGCTATAATAGTCTTTCAGTCTCATATAACGAATAAATTGTTAGAATAGTCGAAATGGTTGTCTTGTGTGATTTTGATCACACAAATTTCCAGTGGAGAGAACATATGAAGTTACTAATTAATTACAATCTGTTATGTTGTTTTTAAGGAAGAAAGTTGCTGGAATCTTCAAGAAGGTTTTATAACAAGGTAGTAAAGGTAGTAAAAATTTTTCTTTGTTACTACGAAATGAGACAACATATGAAGATAGTCATAAGATGAATATGACGATTTGAGATCTTATGAAGTTAGTCATTACAATATCTAAAGTTGGTTTTAACGACGAGAATTGCTGGTAAACTTTAGAAGGTTCTCTAAAGGTCATTTGCTGAGATTTTGGATGTTTCCTGAGAAACTAAGAAATATCATTATCTTTATTTTAATGCAACGCACTTGCAATGGAGACAACATATAAAGTTAGTCATTATTAATTCGTTTTAATGACTAAAGTTGCTGGATTCTTCGAGAAGGTTCTATAGAGGTAATTTTAGTGTGATTTTCCATGTGTACTGATGAAGCTCTAAGAAGCTAGCAAAAAAGATCGTTTATGTTAATACGATCAAACATAATTTCAATGGAGACAACATTAAAGAAGAAAGTTGCTGTGTGATTTTGGATGTGCACAGATGAAGCTTTCATATGTTGGTAAAAACGATCATTTATTACTATTAAGTTGGTTATAACTACTAAGGTTCCTGAAGTTGTCGAGAGGACATTTGGTTTGATTTTGGATGTTTACCGATGACGCTCTGAGAAATAAAGATGATCATTTATGGCGATTTGGAAATGTTCAAAGCATATGTTTGAGAGGATCTGAGAGGTTAAAAAAATATGGTTAGTCATTAGTCTTTTAGTTGTTTATTAAGACTGAAGATGTTGCAATAGTGTGATTTTAGATGTTTTTTGATGGTGTGAAAAGTTAGTAAAAAAAAGATCATTTATGTTGATTATTACGATCTAACCCACTTGGAATGAGGCCAATATTTAGAGTTAGTCATTACAGACTCTTAAGTCGTTTATAAATACTAAAGTTGTTGAAATATTCGTTAAGGTGGTGCACAGGTCATTTGGAGCGATTTTTCATGTTTACAAATGAAGCTCTGACTGTTTTGTAGAAACTATCATTTGAATCGGTCATGACAATGTAACACTTTTAATGAGTCGAAACATGTTTTTATTATCAATTGCAAATCAATGAAAACGTTCTGAAAATCAACTTGAGAGGATCTGAAAAGTTGAATGTGATGATCTGAGACCCTTTCAGACACAACATATGAAATTCGTTATTAGTTTTTTAAGTTGGTTATAAGGACTAAAATTGGTGAAATAGCTAAAGAAGGTTATTTGATTTTTGAAATGATCATTTATTTCGGTTATTACGATCTACCACACTTATAACGACTTAAAGTTGTTGGAATAGTTCTATTCAGGTAATTCTTGTGTAATATTGTATGTGTTTTAATGAATTCGATCATTTATGTCATTTACTACAATCTAAAAAAAAGTATGTGTTTAATATTAATGGAAAATTTTATGAAAACATTCTGAAAAACAACTTGAGAGGATCGGAAATGTTGAATATGACGAATTGACCCCCTTATAGAAACAAAACATGATGTTAGTCATTACAATCCGTTAAGTTGGTTATATGGACTAAAATTGTTGGTGAGATTTTTGGTTTATTTTAATGAGAAGCTTCGAAGCATGGAAAAATTAATGAAATCGTTTGGAAAACAATGAAAGATGATCAGAAAAGTTGAATATGACTATTACAGAATTATATGAAGTCATTCATTATAACAATTTTTGATGTTTAATGATGAAGGTCTCATAAGTTTGTAAAAACGTTTATTTATGTCGGTTATTACGACCTAGAATACTATTAATGGAGAGCTCATAAAGTTAGTTGTCACATAATTTGTTAGAATAGTCGAGAAGGTTCTATTGAAGTCATTTGGTGCGATTTTGGATGTTTACCGAAGCCCTGACGATCATGTAAGGCTATTTTTACTTGTACTGATAATCTGAGAAAAAATGGAGTCGAAGCTTGTGCTTAATATTACTTGAAAAATTAATGAAAAAGATCAGAACTTGAGTGGATCTAAAAAGCTGAATAATACGATTTGAGACACCTGTGGAGACAACTTTGGAAGTTATATAATGAATCTCTGAGAAGTTACGATCTAAAACTTTTAATAAAGACAACATATGAAGATATGAAAGTAAATTTGTTGGAACTGTCTTTTGGTCGGTCAGAACGATTTGACACATTTTTAATGACGATTTGACAAACGAAGGAACAAGATCGAAGCATATGTTTAATTTTAATTGAAAAATTAATGAAAATGATCTGAGAGAATCTGAAATGTTGAATATGACGGTGTGAGACAACATATGAAGTTAGTCATTACAGGCTAAGTTAGTTATTACGTCTGAAATTATTGGAATAGTCGAGAAGGTTGGTGTGATTTTGGATGTTTAATGACGCTCTGATAATTTGGTTATTTCAGTCTGTTAAGTTGATCATAACGACTAAAGTAGAGAATGTTCTCTTGAGGACATTTTTGTGTGATTTTGATGTTTTAATAAAGCTTTGAGAAGCTAAAAAGCAAAAATGATCATTTATATTGCTAACTACGATCTAACAGACTTGTAATGGAGAGAACATAAAAGTTACTTGCTTAGATCCACTAAAGTTGTTGGGATAGTCGAGAATGTTCCATAGAGGTCATTTGGTTTGATTTTGGATGTATACCATGGTAACTATTTTTTCTTGAAGATCTATCACACTTATAATGATTTGAAAAAAATCATGAAAATGGTTGAAGTATGTGTCTAATATTAATGTTAAAATTAATGAAAACGTTCTGAAAAACAACTTGAGAGGATCGGAAAGGTTGAATATGACGATATTAGACCATTACAGAGGCAATATATGAAGTTACTTATAACGACTAAAGTTGTTGAAATAGTTGAAAAGGTTC